>JAADWH010000596.1:0-18184 GCA_023335995.1 Globisporangium nagaii
CGAATCCCATGTGTGACATCAGCTTCAGCACCGTGCGTGCAAGGGTCGTCGAACTGCTCCACTCGATAGCTCCTGTCTGCATTGTCTGCGAACTCGGCCACATCCACACGCATCCACGGTTGTGCTCACCCACCTTAAGTGTCCTCCATCGCAGTCATGACCAGCACGGTGTGAACATCTCGCTTGTGGCGAAACTACGCGCGAAGATTGGTCACAGATGCAACGACCACAAGAGCCCAGAGGTGCTCATGAGCAACGTGGCGGATGAGGTCATGCTTCCTCAAGAAAAGCAACGCGCTCGTTCGCGTCGACACGAGCGTGCGTGCGTGAGTCTTCGTTGCCGCCTTTGCGGCGATCGCCACCATCAACGCTTTTGAGCGAATGGATAGCCTGTTGTCCCTGCTTCTACATCCACAACGATCTCTCGTTTCCTCGTCTCCTTGTTTTCGAGCATTTTTTGCGTCCGATGTCGAAATGCGATGGTGACATCGGACAAACATCACGAACACGGCAGAATCGCAGCATGGGTCCAGAGCACATCAGCCGGCATCAATATCTTCCGCTTGATGCGAGTGAGCTGCGCGGTGTCGCCGAGCTTCGACGAGCTGATGACCGCGCACGCAGCGCTGCTGCTGCAAACAACCAGCACTTTGTGCGCGACGGATCTCAACCACAACGGCAGCGAGTCGCCAATCCAATGTGTCGTTTTGGCGGCCGATTTGCTGCCCGAAACGCTCCTGTGCGATGGGAGCACAGAATCACAGCCGTGCGAGCTGGAGAAGTGCCACACACACGCACACACACACACACACACACACACGGGAGCATTCGCTCAGGAACCAAGCGGGCTGGCTCAGCGCCAGATCGCAACAGAGCAACCTCTGGCAAAAGTGCCTCCGCCTTGAGCCGGCGGAGAGAATGCTGGCAAATCCTACATGAAACACATGCTCCCGACCAGATGAACTGCGCGAGCACACACTGAACGGCGACACCGAAGTCGACACCCACTGTGGCTCCTCGACAGCTTTGGGTGGGAGCGTCCTGGCCGTCGTCTTTGACTGCTGTCGCGTGTGCGCCAGACCGTCTTGCTGTTGCTGTGGCTGGCGTCGCGTCGAGTCGGTCTCGCCGCAACAAAGTTCCCGAAAGGAGGACGCAGTCAGTCCGAGGAGCCACGCACGACGATGCAACGCTGGGGATGCTCCTCGCAGTAAACACATTACTCTACGAGATGTCCAGACATTCCGCCAGACCTTTTTACACCGCATACTGCGCGAAATCAGTTTGCATGGCATACATAATCAAGTGATTTGAGCTCTCACCTATCCACCTCTGTAGATGCAGTAAGCGCTCATAGAGACACCTCTTCATCGCCAAAATTAAGCGCTCCGCTTTCATTGACGATCCAACTCTGACGCTTTTCCCGCAGCCATCCCGTTCACCGCGCGCTCCTGCCACACACGGCAAGCAGACGACCGACTCGCTCCAGGGACAAACAGCCTGGACGAGCTGCTGGCTCGGTCGCTTCTCTGCTCTGGCGGCGAGAGGATGTCTGTGCCAGGAGTCTGTTTCGCCGCGCATCGAGTGAGAACGGCACGCGATCGCGATCGCAGTAATCGATTGACTGTGGGGAATTGAGATCGCCACGTTACAGGCCGCGTCCGTCCTGTCTGCTCCGTTGAGACTTTACTTACTTCTGGGTCTCCTCTCGCTCGCGCTTCATCCGTTCACCAGGATTTGTGGTCTGCTTTGCCTCTTGGAATCGCTCACGAGGTCCATTTTCAACAGCACTTTGCCTTTTCACGTCCGAGCCGCAGCTACGCAGACGTACACCGACGGATAGAGAGAGAGATCATGAAGATGATGAAGGCGAAGAAGTTCTACGATACGCCGATTGAGAGCGACGACGACTCGAGCGCGCGCATGGGCTTCGAGTACGTCCGACAGCAGCTCCGCCTCGCATTCCTCCGAGCCATGTCGTCTAATTTCTGTCTCTTTGCCTCTCTCTCTCTCTCTCTCTCTCTCTCTCTCCACCTCTGATTCAGGCAATTCACGACGTTCGACCGTATCGACATGATCCTCGAGTCGCCGCTCGTCAAGGACGAGTTCAGCGTGCGGCCGTCGAGCCGCGTGCTCGGCACCGCGGGCGTCGTGGCGATCACGTACTTCTACGGCTGCGGCGGGCCGCTCGGCTCCGAGGCGATCGTCGAGTCCGCCGGGCCGCTCGTGGGTATGATCTCGCTCGGCGTCTACCCGCTGCTCATCACGATCCCGTACGCGTTCATCGTGGCCGAGCTCTGCTCCGCGTTCCCCGAGGACGGCGGTTTCACGATCTGGGTCATGAACGGCTTCGGCTCCTTCTGGGGCTTCCAGATCGGCTACTGGTCCTGGATCGCCGGCATCATCAACAGCGCCATCTACCCGAGCCTGCTGCTCGAGATCATCACGACGTACAGCGGCACCGAGGTGACGTCCAAGACAGCCAACTACTTCCTCAAAGCCATCATCGGCATGGTTCTCGCGCTGCCGACGCTGCTCGGCACGAAGCTCATGAGCCGCGCGGCGATCACGAACCTGCTGCTCGTGCTCGTGCCGCTCTGCATCTACATGGTCTGGGCGTACACGGCCGCGACCGATTTCGACGACCTGCTCGAAGTGCGCCACGAAGTCAACACGCTCAACGAAGAGACCCAGGACGTGGACTTTGAAGGCTCGAAGCAGGACATCGAGTGGACCGTGCTCGTGAACACGCTCTTCTGGAACTTCGACGGCATCAACATGGCGTCGGTGTTCGGCGGCCAGGTGCTCAACCCGGCGCGCGTGTACTCGCGAGCGATCTGCATCACCGTCGCGCTCACCGTGTGCACGTACCTGCTGCCGATCCCGGCGACGATCGCGTCGAACGCGCTCAACTGGACCGCGTTCGAGCGCGGCTCGTACGTCGTCGCGGCGAAGGAGATCGGCGGCCGCGGACTCGAGGTGCTCATGCTCATCTCGATGGTCGGCACGAACGTTGGGCTGTACGTCTCGAGCATGTTCTGCAAAGTGATCGAGATCGCCGGCATGGCGGACCACCGCATGGTGCCGCGCGTGCTCGCCGAGCGTAACGAGCTGTTCGGGAGCCCGCACTACGCCGCGCTCCTGACGCTCGTGCCGACGATCGCACTCGTGGGCATCGACTTTGACGTGCTGCTCCCAGTCACGAACGCCTTCGCGTCGCTCGTGGCGCTGCTCATCATCCTCACGAGCATCCAGCTGCGACGCCACCTGCCGTACATCCCGCGACCGGTGAAAGTGCCTGGAGGTATCCCTGGGCTCGCGATCCTGGCGATCTTCCCCACCGGCGTCTTCGGGTTCATCATGGTCGACGCCTGCAGCGACCTCACGAGTATCCTGCTCGTGATCGGCTTCCTCGTACCAGGGCTGCTCTACGGCGGCTTCCGGTCGTACAACCGCGAGTCGGAGCAGTTCTGAGCGACGAGGATCGATCGAGTTCCTCTCTGATCGTGTTATTGAGGATCCATCGAAGGCAGTGCCAGAGAGAGAGAGAGCTCCACTCACAAGTACAGTAGCGTTTAGTGTCCAACTTTTAAAGCCGCTTTCAAAGTAAACAACCCCTTTTTTATTTAGTCAATCGACTTCTTGCGTCGCTGAAACTCGAGGAACGAACCTACCTTGAAGGAAAATGGATGGATGGATCAGTCCACGAAAATTGTCAACCACTGAGCCAGGAACCGAGCAGGAATAACCGGGGAAGCGTGCGTATGTCCAATCGGTTCCTGCTCGGTTCCTGGCTCATTACTCCGCGATCAAGTGGTGGCGAAGGGGGATGAAGTGGAAGGGCACACGACGAGCTCCATGCGCTGCTGGCTTCATTTGAGGGGGGGGGGATATCTTCGGGATGAATTCGGCTCAACTAGCCACCACGGCCCACGCGGATGCGATCCGAGTACATATGAGCTGCAAAGCGATGAGTCTCGAGGGCTCAGGCGCTAACCAGTCGAGCGAACACGCTCGCAACCAAGCGTTGTGTTGCCCAGCAAACACACACAATCACAACCTGTCCCCTGTGAAAAGTGCTACTTTGTAGCCATCGTGTCAAGAACAGCAGAAAAAGCCGTTTCGCGTTGTAAAAAACGAAACGGCTTCAACCGGTCTCAGTCGGGGCTATCTTTAGGCATGTGTTCCTCCCGACTGAGCTGCTCATAATCTTCGGTGGCTTCTGGGGTTGCGCTCGTCCTTCCAGGGAAAAACAACCACATGTATAATAGGAAATCCGCGCGAGCTCCTGCTTTCTCCATCCTCCGTCCGACCCCCTGCCTCCGCATCCACTCGCTCTCTCGTCCTGACTAACGCACGTGAGTGTCGCACAGCTTGACATGAAGCGCGCCGCTGTGATCACGCCGCCCGAGGTGATCGCCGTGGCCGTGACGGCGTCGCCCGCGCTTGCGTCGAGCCGCCGCAAGGGCCACTCGCTCAAGCGCGCGCTGTCCGCGAACCTCTCCGTCAGCAGCACGAACAAGAGTAACGCCAGCCCACCTCAGACGCCTCGTGACGATGCCACTGCTTCACCTGGTGCTGCTGCTGTTGCTTCGACTGAGATCTCTCCATCGTCGCCAGCAGCAGCAGCAGCAGACGAAACCCCAGCAGCGACGATTCCGACGAGAACAGCTTCGGATCCTGGACCGTCACCGCTGCCACTGTCGCCGCCAGCAGTGCCACTGGTGAGCCACGGCAGCAGCGGCAGCATTCTGAAGAAAGCCGACTCGGAGCGCGAGATGGTGTTCGTGCCCCTCGCGGTCGCGTACCTCGAGCAGGTCAAGGTGGAGCTCTCGGTCGCCAAGCAGGCGTCGGACATCCGCTACGTCATGACCGTGCACCACGCCAAGCTGCACGTCAAGTGGCGGCTTGCACGGTCGTTCGATGAGTACCGCAAGTTCCAGCAGCGGCTGCTCAAGCTGCTCAACCACGGCCACTTCTGCAGCGCCGAGTGTCCGTGGATGTACACGTTCCTCAAGAGCTACTTCCCGAAGAAGCACATCTTCAACTTCTCTAGCGCTCGCGTCGTCGACGCGCGGAAAGCGGCGCTCGAGCGGTTCTTCGCGACCGCGCAGAGTTTCCTGCTCAACCGCGTGAACCACGGCTGCGGCTTCATGACTGCAGCGTTCGCGAACGAGCTCGTGGACTTCATCTACGGCGACATGATCAAGCAGTACCCGCTCGAGCAGCTCACGAACGTGCAGACCTCGGTCTCCGGCGTTGTCCCAGGTCTGCTCTCGCGAGGGCGAGGACGTGCGCTCACCGAGTCCGTCTCGGTGGCATCGAGCTCGGACGAAGAGCTCGAGAGCTTCTCGATCGGAGGCGACGCGCTCTGCCAGATCTGCGACGCGAGTCTCTACGGCGAGGCGTTCGCGGGCAAAGACCGCGCCAACAGCTCGCTCACGGGCTACTCGTCATCGTCGCTCGAGAGCCTCGAGCTCGACGTGATCGCGTCGTCAGTCGCGGCCGCCGCAGCGGGGGTCATCTCGGTCTCGCCCACGAGCTCCAGCTGGAGCTCGACCGGCAGCAGCAGCAGCTCGAGCTACCGACGCAACACGCACTACGTCACGACGCTCGAGTGCGGTCACCAGTTCCACGACGAGTGCATCGTGCCCAAGCTCAACGAGACGCTGCGTTGTCCCACGTGCGGCCACTTGGAGGTCAAGTAGCAGGGTATATTTCGATAGGGCACACGCAGATGCATGTGTGCGATAGATACACCATAATGAAAAAAACAAGGTACAACAATGCACATACAGCTTTGGATCCGAGCTGATTGCGAGGCGCTCCTAGACTTTCTTGCGGTGGATGAACCACGTGGCGTCGCCCCAGGTCTCCTGCTGCACTTTGAGAGTCCGTAAGAGATCGAAAGAGTGCGTGTCCGGCAGCGCGTGAGTCGCAGTGATGACCACCGCGCCAGGTTTGCACACAAAGCTGATCTTCTCGGTCAGCTCGCGCAGTAGCGTCTCGCCGAAGCACGTCGAGTTGAGGAAGAGCAGGTCCGCGTTCGCCGGCCACTCGACCTCGAGCGCGTCGCCGAGCGTGAACGCGATGCGCGTGCGCTTCTTCTGGATCGAGAGCGGGAACTGGCGCTTCACGCGGCGCTCCCAGATCTGCAGCACGTCCTCGGAGATCGCGTGCAGGTTCTCGAGGATCTCGATGCCGTAGCACGCGTCAAAGTCGTGCACGAGTGTGGCCGCGAACACGGCCTTGCCGCTCCCCGAGCCGATGTCGAGGAAGACGCCGCCGGGCTTCACGAGCACGTGGTGCCAGCGCTTGAGGATGTCGAAGACGTTCTTGAACGGCGCGAACGCAATCTCGCCGTACACGAGCGTCATGGAGATGTACTGGTTCTCCTTGCGCTCGCGCCGAGACGCCTCCTTCGCGACGCTCAGCGGGTGCTCGGCGAAGAGCGCGTCGAACGTCTGGGTCGCGAGTGCGAAGGCGTCCTCGGAGAGCGCCGAGATGGCTTGCGTGCTGACGGGATCGTTCTCGGACTCTTCGAGCATCGAGTCCTCCTTGTCGAGGAGGTGATCAAAGCCCGTGGAGCTCATCTCGTTGCTGGTTCAGCGAGTCAGGTGTGAAGAGTCTACGTGGTGCTGCTTTGGGGAATCGATCGCGCTGGATGTAGAGTCGTCAGCGCAAAAGCGAGCTGGATCGGATCTCAGGCGTGAGGCGTCTGCTCGTCTCAACGGTCGACTCCTCAGAAAAATGCACGACCGATGGTCGCGATCGTGAGATCGGAGATGACACCGAGCCTCACAGCACGCCACACGACGAGTCTCGGCAGCTGCGAGCCTCACGATACCCGCCTCGCTCTGCACACGACTGAACTCAACACCGCAGCAGGAACACCAGCCCTTTGCCACAGGAGAATCTGCATCTCAGCACCTCACAAGCCCAGCATGACCCGCTCGTTTCGCGTGTGTCACGCGAAAGGTCGCAAGCCAATCCAAACCCTGCATTCCGCGAATCTTGAAACGTCGCTGTCCGGAGTGCATCGCCCAATCACATCCGCGCAACCTGCGAATGTGATAGCTACATTTTCACGTATTCGCTTGCGCGTGCTCGACAGCAATGCGCAGGTTCTCGTCCAAGGCGACGCCGTCGCATGGAACGCTTGCGCAGTGCGCACTTTCGCGAGAGTGAGCTGCTTCAGTGTGCCGAAACCGGAGGATCCAAGCGCCAGGATACCTCGACTCTCGACTTCATTCAGCAACTTCCTCTGACACAAGACACAAGCAAACCAACAAACCAAACCATCCGCAAGCGAATCCATGAAGATGCCAGCCATGACACTGACGATGACTGCGAGCAAGTGGGATCTCTTCTGGATGGCGTGGCTGCTGCTCTTCTGCGCCGCGAACGGCGCCGCCGTGGTCTCCTGTGTCGCGTTCATGGTCGCACACTACCACGAGTGCGGCAACGAGGACAGCCAAGCGACGACCGAGTCAAGCAACGCCAGTGAAGCCGCGACTTCGACTATGCCAGCCAGTTCTATCAGCTCGTACGACACGCCTGCGAGCGTGTGCGGCAAGCGCAGAGCGCGCGAGAGCGCCTTCGGCATGACAAGCACGACGACCCAGGGCAAGTGGAAGCAGCAGCGACGCGTCCTAGCCGCTCGCATCTCCTCCCACGCAGCGATGAAGAAGACGGATGTGCCAACTCAACAGCTCAGCAAGAAGCGCGCGCGCTCGTTCAGCGATGCGTCGACGGCTCTTCGCCATGCCGAGCGATTCATCGTCCCGCTCCGCCGAGTCGTCTCCCATGGCGAGCTCGAGCAGCAGCGCCAGCGTGAGCACCACGTGGCGTCTGCGATGCTCAGTGGACATTGCACTGCGCAGTCGAAGCACGTCGACAGTTGCCAGCACAAGACAAGCAGAACATCGAGATCGATGGCGACAGACCTCGCAACATACGTGCGGTCGATCCTGGTCGAAAAGATCCAGAGCGCAGCGCGCAACGCCGTGGACGAAGTGCTCACGTCCGTGTTCTCGTTCCTCACGTACGCCATGCTGCTCTTCGTCGTGCGGCAGTACAGCGCCGTGGCGATCGGCGTGAGCCTCGACCTCGGCGCGTTCAGCATCGAGCTGTAGAGAAAGTAGCACGCTTTAGAGCAAGAATAAGTTAAGGCACGATCTCCAAGCGTGTGATCGGACATGTAGTCGACAAAGAATACACAAAGAGAAAGTTGGAGAGAAGATGGCGCCGCCACGACAGCTCCGTATGTATGCAGATTGAATACACCTTCGTTGCTAGCAATGGCTCTCTCCTGCGTCCTCGTCTTTGTCTGGTCGTCGTCCGCCGCTGCTGTAGTTCTCAAAGCGCGCGAGGTTTCCAAGAAGGGTCGTCATGAACGAGGACTCGTCCTGGCGTTGATCGCGTGAATGGAGAGCACGGCCAGTCCGCAGACTTGCTCCCTCTCTCTCTCTCTCTCTCTCTCTCTCTCTCTTTCAACTGTGCGCAAGAACCGAATTCGAATGGGGATCCGAGTGGCGACTGCAAGCGGCGACTGCAACATGGAAAAGTGACGATACCTTCCGAGCCACACGATCGACAGCGACTCGAACAATGAAAAACGCCTCCGTTCGATGAGTCAGAAAGAAACCTGACTTCCCTTCGTCGACTGACGCCACATCATTCTGTCGACTCCGGGCTTTTTCAGAGTGGACCGAACCTCTCGCGGCGACTGCGGTGGCTGTCCTGTCGGCATCTCGGTGCAGCTTTACGCCACGAGGAGAAGTAGGAGCGAGGGAGCTCGTGTGCGCTCCAGCGGTCGACCCGGCTTGTCCTCAACGGCTGTGGCTTGTACGACCAGCCTCGAAGGAGGAGGAGGCGGACGAGATCTGCGCGTAGAGAGCGCCGAGTCGCGCGTTGCATCGTCACAGCCACGCAGAGCTCTTGCCAGTCGCGTTGGACTCGTTCGCGAGATCGCACAACCGCTCGCAAAGGACTCATCCGCGCTAAAGCGTTTGCAGAAACGGGAGCCAGCGGGTGGCAGGGGCATCGAACGAGCACGCAACTCCGACACGCCAGACGCAGGCGCGGAGGCGAAAAGAACCCGCCGTGGATTCTATGCTTTTCCTCTGCGCTGGTGGCAGAGGTGGAAGCGACCGGCTTCTCCGCCTGCTTGTGGCTAGCAGCTTCGCATCGGCTTCTCCGACGCTGTGCGCACGGCTGCAGCAGCAGCTGATACCTGATGCACAGACAGCGCAGACGCTGGCTGGAAGCACCCCGGTTCCACCTCGATCGTCAAGCGGCAAGCACAGGCGAGCACGAACACAGCCGGCCAGAAGCACAGATCGTCGACTTTCCGGTTGTAGAGGCTGAGGCAAAGCACGGTCTGAGTTTCAGTTTGCGGATCAAAGTAGGGTGTGTCTCCTCTCTGACTGCATCGAACATAGACCGTAATGAACGCGACAGCACCTTGTTTCGACATTTTGCTCCTGTCGGCGAGTTTTGGTAGTTTGCTTGCGGCCACTCCCATCTGCTTTCGGAGCACTCTTTTCGCCTGTCCTTCCGTGGTTTTACTGCTTTTGTAATTTTCCGGCACCAAACGCGCAGATCAGTCTTCATGACGACGGCCATCCTGTCGCTCGCCCGCACGACGCGCGCACACGACACACGCACGCGCTCGGACAGCCGCCTCATTTCTGCTTTCTCTCTCTCTCGCCAGTGCGCGCGGTCTCGATAGTCAGCCAGCTGCTGAGGCGTCTCCGTCATCGGCTGATTGGTGTGTGCGTGTGCGTGTGCGTGTGCTGCGTCTACCGCACCGGTGCAGCGACACAATGGATCACGCCACGAGGGACGCGCAATCCGCAGATCGCAGCACCGCAACTCCGCCTGCATCTCAGCAATCACCGCCCTCCTACCGCCACTCGCTCAGCGTCGACGCTCCTCTGGCGGCTGTGGACTGGTTGCCTGCGCCAGTGACTCCAGCAGAGGATGTCGACCACCAAGACGCGCTCTCGCACAACGATGCGAACCGCCGCAGCCGTCTGAGCACCGAAGCCGGCGCGGCGCTCGCGGTGGCACCTGTCTCGGATGTCGCGCACGCGGGTTTGTTGAACGCCAGATCAGATGCTGCTGCGGCACCGCCGCTGCCGTCGCGAAGAGCGAGTGGGAAAATGAAGAAGCAGAAGCCGAGAGCGGTGGCGCTGTCAGCTTTCTCACCGGAGCTTGAGCTCAGCGCCGAGAGCAGCAGCAGTGCAAGCCCAACTGCATCTGCTGGCGGCAGGCAGCCGTCCTCCCAATCGACCGCAGTAGACGCAGCAGCAGCCAGTAGTAATAGCAGTAGCGCATCGCTCTCGGCGCTCGAGCTGCGGCGCAAGCGCAACCGCGAGTCGATGCAGCGCACGCGCGAGCGCGAGCGGGAGGAGGTGGGACAGATGCGCCAGGCGCTCGTGGTGATGGAGAAGCAGTACAAGCGCGCGCTACTCGTGCAGTCGCAGCAGCAGAGCGATCCGGTGCTGAGCGAGTACTACTCACTCTCAAGCGAGTCCAAACAGCTCAAGCGCGAGAACTTCCTGCTGCGCCAGAACCTCGAGCGGCGGCGCAAAGCCTACGAGCGCATGGAGCGCATCCTCGCCGACTACCACATCGAGAAGAGCGACGTCGACGTGGACATGCTGGAGGACGAAGAAGCCGTGAACTCGGCATCGGCCGTGTTCGGCATCGCGCCGATCACCGAGGACGAAGCGTTCGCGCTCATCGCGCGGTGCTCCCAGGCGGTCGAGCGCCTCGAGAAGACGACAGCGAACGTCTCGATGGAGTCCGAGACGCGCTGCTTCGGCTGGAGCGTGCGCCGCAAGGTCATCGGCGACAGTGGCGTACACTTTTTGTTCACGAAGACGTATGCGAACCTGGACCCGGAGCGCGCCGCGAACCGCGCGTGGGACATCTACAAGACGAGCGAGAAGAACAACATGAAGCCCATCCGCGTGCTGCGCTTCGAGACGCTGCAGGTCGTGAACGAGAACACGATGGTGATGGCGCGCGACATTGTGCATCCGCGCCACAAAGGCGTGGTCATGCGCTCGATCTTCTTGCGCTTCCGCATGGAGACCGACACGGGCTTTGTCGTCGGCCGCTCGTGCATGAACCCAGCGCCGGGAGCTGCGCAGCCTGGCGAGCACGCGGGCATCCGGTTCGCGGACCTGACGACGTGGCTCGAGGCGAACTACATCGACCCGCAGCGGCGCGACCAGGTCGGCTGCGAGGTCAAGTTCGGCGGCTACTGCGACTACAAGACCACGCACGACCTCCACGAGCGCTTCATGGACGTGCTCTTCTCCGTGCTGCAGCTGGAGAACCGCGTGCTCGAGCCACTCGTGCCGCTGCTAACGTAGCTGGCACTGGATAATAGGAGGAGGGGGAAGCAAATGAGCTCCTGCGCAGTGCGAATGGCAGCCAAGCAGCAGCAGCAGCAGCAAAGTGTTAAATGAGAATGAAGCAAGACCCGGGTAGCCATGTTCGAGTCGTGAATATCGTTTGTGCCGTCGCGCTCTGACTGAGAGGGATCCCACTGAACGTGTCCCACACGGAAGTGGACGAGTGCGAACCGAGAGGATCGCCCTGAAATGGCACCAGCACGTCGGAGCTCGTTCGCGGCAGACACTGAGCCGAGCCTGCGGATGCGAGCATCACTTGCTCGCTGGCAATCAAATTGATTGCGACGCTGCCGCGCGTCCGCGCTCGCTGATCTGTGAGCCGCTGCTCGCCCTTTCATGCACACTGGCTCAGCGCGCTGAGATGTCAGCGCAGCGATCGCAGCTGTGCCAGGAGCGAGATGATCTGCTCGAGCGGCACAGTGTACCGCTCGTGGCCCTATTTTGTCCTGAAGCGTTGGCAAGGGGTAGGTCCGATTACGGCAAAACCATCATTCTGCGTGAAATATGTGCGAGAGTGCTGGTTCGCTCCTCTCTGCATCCAATCAGTCCGTCGACTAACCGGATCACTTTCAGCGAATCGCAGGCCTGGAGATGTCGGAAATGCCACTTTCGGCCAATGGGCGGACAGGTTCGCTCGCGCGAGAAGCTTTTTCTCCCCGTATGCGACAAAAGCGAAAGCGCCGCGAGACCCGCAGGCAGCAGCAGGCAGGCGACCAGATCAGGCGAGCGGGCGGGCAGCAGGACCGCGAGAAGAAGCGAGAAGAGAGAGGAGAGAAGCGTGGCGGCAGAGCCCCACTCCCCCTTCGTCCCCAGCTGTGTCCGGAGCGCTCTTCCACCACTCGGAGACGTGCGGTGGTACAGCACTTGGTGTGTGTGTGTGTGTCCCTCGGCCATCGCATACATCTCTCTCTCTCGTACACACACCTGAATGGCGATCGAGTTTGTCGACGGAGCGACTGGTGGCGGCGCGAGCGGCGGCGGGTGTAGCGGACAGAACAGCGGATATGGCAGCGGCGGCGCGAACGGTCTGCACGAGCTGCTGCAGGTGGAGGACGACTGGGCGACCGACGAGCCGGACCTGCTCCCGCTCAAGACCGAGGCGGACGAGAACATGACGGCGATGTGGAACATGGACTCGATCGACGTCGCGTCGACGTTCGCCGGCGAGCCGAGCGCAATGCTGCTGAGCGACAGCGAGGTCGTGAGCGGCTCTGGCGCGACGGACGCGCTCTTTGACGTGACGATGACGAACTGGTGGGACCAGAGCGCGAGCGCGGGCGAGGACATCGGTGGCGTGTTTGAGAGCAGCCAGAGAGCCAAGGACGACGCCGGAGCGTCTTCGTCCTGTCCGAGCATGTCACCGCTCGCAGTGCCGGCGAAGCAAACGCCAAGCACGCATCCAGACAAAGAGGTGACGGACGTGCTGCTGGCGGTCTTCGCGCCGCACGCGATCCTCTCGGACGACTCGCAGACGGACTCTGGCACCGAGTCGAACTCGGCGCACGCCACTTTCAGCGAGCTCATGCTGTCGCGGGCCGACAGTTCCGCGAGCAGCGTGAGCAACGCCAGTAGCCGCGCAGGTGCGCTGCCGCCGCTGTCCAGTGCATCGCAGAGCGCGGGGAAGAAAGGCAAAGGTAAAGGCAAAGCCACTGTGTCCGTGAAGCTGGAGCTGGCGGAGGACGAGAAGGATCTGACACCCCTCGAGATCCGCCGCAAGCGCAACCGCGAGTCGATGCAGCGCGCGCGGCGGCGTCAGCGCGACGATGTGGAGGAGATGAAGGAGACGCTGCAGGAGCTCGAGCAGCACTACCAGATGTTGAGCGATGCCGCGCAGGAGCGCCGCAGCAAGAGCGCCAAGACGACGCTGAGTGGCAGCAGCACGAGCAGCAGCACGAGCTATTCCAGCGTCAGTAGCAGTAGCAGCAGTAGCAGCGCTCCGAGAAATCCGCAGCAGCAGCGGCTGGAAGCCGACTACTATGCGGTCGCGGACCTGTCGCACACGCTGAAAGAAGAGAAGTTCATGCTCGAGCAGATGCTGACGGACAAGCAGAAGACGTACCGGCGCATGAAGCAGGTGATGGTGGACCGTGTACAGGAGCTGGAGCTGCCGGACCCGACGACGACGACGCCCGAGTCGCTGTTCACGGACTTTGAGTTCTCGCCGATCACGGAGGAGCAGTCGAGCGAGTACATTCGGCAGTGCTACCAGCAGATCCTGCAGTTCCAGGACGCCGCGACGCCGCTCACGCCGCCGCGAGGCATGAGCTCAGACGCGAAGGCGAAGCCGCACCCGGAGGGTACGATGGTGACGTCGGTGCCGTTCCCGCCGAGCGCCACGTTCGGCTGGAAAGTGTCGTGCCACGTGACGCAGGAGAAGAACTTCTTTGTGAGCTTCGCGAAGACGTTCAAAGGCGTGTCGGCGGAGGAGGCGATGCTCGACTCGTGGTCGCGCTTCTCGGATCCGCGGAAAGACCGCGCGCCGAACCGGCGGCTGCTGCGCTACGAGGTGCTCCAGGAGATCAACGACAGCACGTTCGTGGCGGGCATGGACATTCACCACCCGGTGAAGAAGGACAAGCAGATGCGCAACATCTCGCTGCGCTTCCGTATGCAGACCGCGCAGGGCGGCTACGTGATCGGCCGCTCGTCGATGAACCCGAAGTCGCCCGAGGTGCGCAAGCTGGCGGAGATGCACTCGACGTTCGAGTACGTGGACAACTACTCGTGGATCGAGTTCACGACCGTGGTGGACGGTGCCACGGGCGAGGAAGGTGTGTGCGTCAAGTTCAACGCGCGCACCGAGTACAACACGCAGGAGGACACGCACCTGCGCCTCGTCAACTCGCTCTTTTTCACGCTCAAGTGGGAGAGCGCGATCATCCCGACCGCCAAGCCAAGCTTCTTCCTGCCGTCCTCCTAGTGGCGGGACGGGGCAACTGAAAACTCGCTCTCGCCACCTATCTAATATCTAGAGAGCAAGGAGTAAGAAAGAGCATCGTCATGGCGGCGGCGCTTGGTACCTTTGAGACAGCCACGAGCTGACAGTCTTGTGCGCTTGATAACTGTAAACTTTAGCTTCTCACAGAAGTATGCTTGCTGTTCATGTATTGTCAATTAGGTAGTCATTCGCTCGTTCATTCTCGCTCAAAAATCTGATAGTTATATGCATCCGCCACGCACCATCTCGCCGCTTACTCGTTCGAGAGCGTGATCACAGGACCGATCGTCGTGATCTCCCAGCGCAGCAGCTGGATGACCATGTCGACGGCCACGCGGCAGTTGATGTCCCCTCTCTCGAGGTTCGTGAACCCGCTCAGGCGCGCGACGCACACCTCGTGGCCGTACGGCGTGCGCTCCTGGATGAACTCGGTCCACACGCAGAGCTTGGACGCCCAGACCATGCCACCATCCTGCTTCGTCATTTGGTCTCTGTCGTCGTCCAAGTCGATCGATTTCAACCCCAAGAGGTACCCCTGCGCGGTCTTGAGGCGAAAGCGGATGTACGACGTCTTGACGTACCTTGGCGGCGATCCGGCTGCAACTGCTGCTGTCGCTTCCGGTGATCGATCGAGCATGAGGCGCCGAAACACGTACATGTCCTCACTCAGCCGCTGCACGATCTTCATGGTCTGGTTGGCGGCGTCGGGAGCGCTTCGGTAGCTCTGCATCGCGAGCTCATGCTCCCACATCTTCTCCATCGATCGCAGCGCCGTGACGTGGTAGAATGGTTTCTCAAACTTGTAGAGCAGCACGTTGTCTTGCGTGTGGTACTGGATCTGCCACCCAAAGTAGCTCGGCTTGGTGTTGCTCTGCTGCTGGTTGAGAACCCGCTCTTGCGCGCGCTTCGCTATCGACTGGAGCACATCGCGCACTCGCTCGTGCGTGTCCCTTATCACCATCCAGCTCTCCTCGATTGTCAACGGCACGTAGTCTTCCGTAAACTCGTCCACGTGCATGTCTTGGATCGCATTGTGCTGTCGAAGGGGACGAGATCACACAAAGAGATTGTCAGCAAGGTGCATCAATGACAACGGTGCGTGGACACAGCCATCATCACCATACAGCACACACATACCAGCGATCTCGGAGACGCCGGGGAGGATTCCACGTAGTCGGACTGGAACCGCTCCAGCGTCTGCTGCAGCTTGTGCTTCTCGTGGATCGTCTGCTTGAGGCGGAAGTTCTCTTCTTTCAGCCTCGACGTCGCGGAAATGAGCTCCGAGTACTTGGACGACGCGCCGGCCGTCAAGCTGCCCAGCGTCGCAGACGTCGACTGCGTGTAGGTCGTCATGTACGGGAACCGAAGCGCTCGCTGCGCGTCGGGCGAGTCGGCTACGAGCGCGGCCTTCTCCTGCATGACTTGGACGTACGTGGCTTCCAGGCGGTCGACCGTGTTGCGCAGCTTTTCCATCGTTTCCTGCGAGCAAAGGATGGTTTCCCCCGTTCGAACAGAGCACAGAGCACATTTGAGTTAGCAGAGCCCACCAAGAGCCTCTCTCCCTGGACAATCACTGGACAGCTGCCTCCTTCTCACCTTCTCCTTGTTCCGCGCCTCCCGCATTTGGTCTCTGTTCTTCCGCTTCCTCCGAGACCGCGGCGAGAGCTGCTGGTACGGGCTCGCGTCGTCGTCGTTCTGCAGCGCTCGCCCGCCGCGAGGCACGCGCTTGCGCTCGCCCTTGCTCTTCGTCTTCTTCACCGTCGCCGTCGCCGTCGGCGTGTCTGACGGGATATCGATCGACAGCTTGAGCTCCCGTCTTACCGGCGCGACCGCGTTCTTCTCTTCCTCGTCCTCCTTGAACTGAAACAGCAGCGTCGGTTCATCCACAGCTCCTTCCTCCGTCGATATCAAGAGCGCGCTGTCATCGAGCCACTCCACGACGCTGGCGTCGACGTCAATGCCGTCGTCGTCCATCTCCATGCCGAGCCACCGAGCCGTGCCGCCGCTCGTTTGGTGCTCAAACGAGAGGCGCAGATCGGTCGCGGCGGACGAGGGCGGCGGCTCAAACAGCGGCTCCTTCTGGAGCCCAAAGTCGTCGTTCGAGCCTCTGAACGTCATGTCCATGAGCGTGTACGTCGTCTCGCGCTTGTCACCGCCGTCACCGCTGCCGTCGTCCACCACGCGGGCCACGGTCTCCGCAGCGCTCGACATCGCACCGCTCGCTCTTCCCGATCGGCGTGAGATCTGCTCGCCTGGACCTCGCGCTCCTCGTTTTTCGCTGCTTTCTTCTTTTCGTTTGTGGTTCAACTCGGCCTCAACTCGGCCACGCAGAAACACGACGACACGCTCGCTGACAATCACGCGCTCTCGCGGCTTCTCATTGGCTGAAACGCCGATCTCGTATAAAAACCGCCTCACTGCTTTTGAGTGAGGCGCTTCTGGGTATCAATGTGCACAGGAAAAAGCGCGCTTTGAGAGAGAAAAGAAGGCAGTTCGCTGGCTGTCAATCATGACCTGGCCACGACGGACATGCCAGGTCTTGCTCGATCATCCCGATGATCGAGCAAGTCCCGACACCACATTTCCCTTTCTTGCAAAGCGTGGATCTCAGCGCCGCTACTAACCAAGATGCAACATCGAATGCGGAAAGCACGAATCGCAGAACCGCAGAAATGCGCCTTTACGAGGGAAACCCCGCATTTCGCTTCTCGCCTTCAAGAGGACCATCTTACGGCTTTAAGACGAGCAGAAGGAATCCATGCGTGCCTCGAGAGGCTCATCTGACGGATGCCCAAGCGACTTGCGTGCTCTCGCAGCCGCCGCTTGCAACTCGACTTTGATGGCGCGCGCTCGCCTCCGCCGCACCCCGCGCTCTATGAACTGACAAAGCTGGCACACATCCTGAGACGAGCGATCGCGAGCGCGCAGAGATCGAGAGGCTCACTCGACTCTCAAGTGTCTCGTGCTTGGCAACAAACAGCGTCAGTCAGTCTTGGCCACGCGAGCTGACTGAGGTGTCAATCGCGGCTGAAACACGCACCAAGATGCAATCACGACGTCCAAACACATGGACAGAGGCTACATCACTCCAGTCAGCCTCATGCTCCGTCGGCTCTCGATCGGAAGCCATCCATCCCAGGAGATCTCGCCCAACCAGCACGCCTTGCTCGTTCGCGAACCTCAATCGACCCGAGAATCGGCATGTGAGATCTCACATGTCATTCGTTCTCTCTATACAATATTGTGCACTGGATGCCTCTCAGTAAAGAGAGTCGTTAGAGGCACGCAGCTCCGACAGACGTGATCGCCACGGAGAAGCTCGCGCCATTGCAGCTTCGACGCCAGGACATTGCCAACTGCCCACACCTCATCTTCAGTCGACGTCGATCAAAAACCAACGAGCCTCGAAAAGCGCACCCATCCGAGCCGCATTCCTCGCAATTTGTCAAACACCACATGCTCAATTACAAGATTCACAAACAGTCCAAAAAGGAAGCAAAAGACAGCAGCCGGATTCAAACAGGTTGGCAATTCGTGTTAAAAATGAAAAATTAGTAGGAAAACAATGGGAACACGCACGCTCGACTCTTATGCCCACCACGCTCACTGCTGCGACGAAGCACTCAAGCCTCAAGACGCTCGAGAACGCGGCGAGCTGGCACAAAAGGCGGACGGCAGCCCAGGAGATCTCTCTAAATGATGATGATCGAAGCGCGCTTGCCCAAAAAGAAGCAGCACACTTAGAAGCACTTGCGGTGCACGATCGACGGACCCGACTCGTCGTACTCGGCCTTCGAGATCCACATCTGCTGGAACGTCG
>JAADWH010000597.1:0-18172 GCA_023335995.1 Globisporangium nagaii
ATCCTTTCATTTGTAAAGACTGTATAAGTAGATCATGATCAAATCGCCAATTCCTCTCTTTTCTTGTAACCCTTTGAAAATGATCAGTAAAAATGGGCTGCGTCATCTGTCCGGTTTAGCCTCAAACTCGGTCAAAAAGCTGCTCTTTCGGGACGTTCGGGATGATGACGCAATCATCAAGCTTTTCAAAACTAGACAGACGTAATTCAACAATCGATTTGTGATAGTCCAAAGATCCAATTTTTTGCAATATATCAACAATATTTTGGGCCAATCGCCGTCTGAGTAGATACTGACTTGGTGTTTGTATGAGAAGTTTATCCAATGAAGACGCTGCAAGGCAGTCTCGGGAGCCGATTCTGCAAACTGATTGGCTGACGGAGCGGAGTAGGTTTGTGAAACCTTGCCCTTCACTTTTCACGCCTCACGATTGGCCAAGACAACCCTAGGGCTCGCGGCACACACTATTCACTTGGTTTTTGTATGGAACAGTGGACTTTGAAATTCGAGTTTTCGAAATCCACTGTACATACAAAAACCAAGTGAATAGTGTGCGACGTGAGCCCGCGCTCCACCTGCCAATCAGCTCGCAGAGGCGCTCCCGAGACCTTGCCGTCCTTAACCGTCTCTTCACTTACGGTTAAAAGACGGTTTTCTGACGGTTGATCATGGATTTACCGTCGTAAATCCATATTGTGGTCGGGCTTGGGTTATAGTCTTGGGTTTCTCCATGAAAGTGAAAGTTGACAATCGCACCGAGAATGATGGCTCGCGACGACAGCAGATCGCCTCGCCGGCCGAGCAAGCGCTCGCGCTCTCCGCATGGGACCAGCAGCAGCCGGCGCCGCCACTCGCGCTCTCACTCGACATCTCCGCACGCTCGCACATCCCGTTACGAGCGTCCAAATCGCAGCAGTAACAGACGCGCGCGCTCGCGATCATCATCTCGACAGCGATCGCCGCCACCACCAAAGTCGTCATCATCGCCTGTGCGCGGCGGCGGCGTCACGCGAGCGAAAGACCCGGCGCTCGTCAAGGTGGCAGCAAACCTGCCGGCAGCGCAGCACCGCGAGGAGCTGCTGGCGGCGCTCGCACGACACCGCGTGGTTATCTGCGTGGGCGAGACGGGCTCGGGCAAGACGACGCAGATCCCGCAGTACCTCTACGAGCAAGCCCAGGCAGATCCGGCTAAAGTGGCCACGTGCGTCGCGATCACGCAGCCGCGGCGCGTCGCGACGGTCTCGGTCGCGCAGCGCGTGGCCGAGGAAATGGCGACCGAGGTGGGCGGCCGCGGCGCCGTGGGCTACGCGATCCGCTTCGACGACCGCTCGAGCGAGCGCACGCGCGTCAAGTTCCTGACCGACGGCATCCTCGTGCGCGAGTGCCTGGCGGACCCGCTTCTAAGCAAGTACAGCTGCGTGATGCTCGACGAGGCCCACGAACGCAGCATCCACACCGACATCCTCTTTGGGTTGCTCAAGCAGCTGGTAGCGAAGCGGCCGAGCGACTTCCGCCTGCTCGTGACCTCGGCGACGCTCGACTACGAGCGCTTCGCGACCTTTTTTAGTCAGCCCGACAAGGAGGAGGAGGAGGACAGCAGTAGCGATGTTAGTAGTGACAGAATCGAGGGAGGTGCGAGTGCCAGCGCCACCAGTGGCGACACAACAACAGTAGCAGAGCTAGAACCAGCACCGAAGAAGACCAAGACAGCCAAGAAGCACAAGATGAAGAGCAGCGCTGTGGCGAAGCTGAAGCCCTGTCCGGTCGTGAAGATCCCCGGCCGGTCGTTCCCCGTCGACATCTTTCACTCGAAGCAGATGCAGATCATGAGCAAGAAAGGTCCACTCTCGACCTACGTGCGTGCCGCGGTCGAGACGACGCTGCAGGTGCACAACTCGGAGTCCGAGGGCCACATCCTCGTCTTCCTCACGGGCCAGCAGGAGATCGAGGACGCGTGCCAGCAGATCCGCGACCTGCACAGCCAGCAGCTGCACGACGGGACGACTGCGAAGGATATGGAGCTCCGAGTGCTGCCGCTCTACGGCGCGCTGCAGAGCAAGATGCAGCGCTGGATCTTCGACCCCGTGCCCAGTCACGTGCGGAAAGTGATCGTCGCGACGAACATCGCCGAGACGTCACTGACGATCGACGGCATCCGGTTCGTCGTCGACTGCGGCTTCACGAAGCAGAAAGTGTACAACCCGGTGCAGCAGATGGAGTCGCTCGTGGTCGTGCCGATCTCCAAGGTGTCGGCGCAGCAGCGCGCCGGCCGCGCAGGACGAACTGGAGCCGGCAAATGCTATCGGCTGTACTCGAAGGAGTCGTACGCGCAGATGATGGACGAGACGATCCCGGAGATCCAGCGCACGAACCTGGCGAATACGGTGCTGTACCTGAAGCTGCTAGGCATCCACGACGTGCTCGGGTTCCCGTATCTGGACCCGCCGGATGAAGACGCGATCCTGGACGCGCTCAAGCAGCTGTTCATCCTCGGCGCTTTGGATCACGAAGGGAAGGCGACGCCACTGGGCAAGCTCATGTCGGCGTTCCCGCTCGAGCCGAAGCTGTCGCGAGCGCTCATCGAAGCGATCCTGCTGAGCTGCGAGCGTGACATGGTCAAGATCGTCTCGATGCTCTCGGTGGAAAACATCTTTGAGCAGAAGAAGAAGCAGCAGCAGCACAAGTCTAGGTACAGCGGCAATAGAAGAGGACGTAGCGATGGTCAAGACAGCGACGACGACGACGACGAGAATGACAGACGAGCGAATTCGTGGGAGACGCTCATGCTGAAGCTGAAAGACGAAGGGCTACTGAGCGAATACGGCGATCACCTGAGCTACTTGGAGATCTTTGACGCGTTCGATCGCACGCGCCAGAGCAAGGAGCAGTGGTGCCGAGAGCGCCAGCTGCGACTGCGCGCGCTGCAGATGGCTGGGTCGATCCAGAAGCAGATCCAGGACATCATGGACACGCTGTCGAAGAAAGACCTGGACGATCTGCGAGCGCATATGGCGGAAGTGACTGATCCGGAGAGCAGAGCGAGAGAGCGCAGGAAGAAGACGAGAGACGCGTCGCAGTCCTATCGCCTGCGCAAGTCGAGTACGTACTCTTTTCTGTCGCCGTGAGTTTCCCTGATGGTGCTGACGAACGCTTTAACAATGTGTGGTGGTTTGTCATACTGAACAGTCTGCGCAGGCTTCTTCATGAACGCCGCGCGCCGGTGTACGCTGCAGACCGTGTACCGGTCGCTCAACAGCGACGACGGGAACGACATGAAGCTCGTGCACTTCCACCCGCAGTGCGTGCTCAACGTCGTGGCGCCGCCCGAGTTCTGCGTCTACCAGGAGCTCGTAGTCACGAGCAAGCCGTTCATGCGCGATGCCGTCGAGGTCGAGGGCAAGTGGCTCGACGAGTACACGCGCGGTAAGACGCATATCGCGCTCGAGCAGCTCTTTGCGCTCTGCGGACGCGCTGTGCCAATCGAGCGCCAGGTGAAGCCAAAGGAGGCGGCAAAGAGAGTCCAGGATGGTGCGGCAGCAGGCAGCAGCTCAGCGGACGCAATGGCGAAGAAGCAGGTGGTGGATGCCGACGCGATCTCGGCGGCTCGCGCGCGGTTCCTGGCGCGCAAGAAGCAGTCGGGAGCGTAGGGTGGTAGACGATGGCTGTCAGCGCTGTTGCGACACTTCGTGATTATCAATGCGCCAAGCGGTGAGACGGCGACAAGATGGCTTCAAAACCTGCGGCTGAGAAATCGCGACGCCGATAACGGACAAACGCGATTCTGTGGGCAATAGCTGCCGAGAAGCGATCATGAGTGTACCGGCTAATGGCGACGACAGTAGGCGCCGGGGATGTGGATGTGGCGTTCCTGAGCGCTAGCTCGTCGTCGTCGTTCACCTGTGCTGCTCGGGAAATCGTCACGCAGACACTCTCCATGTGCGCAAACACAAAACAAAATATATCATCACATAGCTTCTTCACCTGCATCCTCGGTCTATCGCTCTCTCGTTCTCTCGTTCTCTTGCGCTCCTCGTTACTGGATGACGCAGCGTCCCTGCATGTCGGCGGCTTTCTGCACTTCGTCGCGGCCGCGCTGCGTCTGTTCGAGCGACTCGTGGATGTTGGTCTCGATGTCGTCGATCACGACCTGCTGCTCGTTCACGATCGCCGCCAGGTCGCGGAAGATCTCCTGCACCTGCGCGACGCTCTGGTGGATCTTGTCGATGTCCTTCTCGCGCTCCTCGATGAGCGCCTCGTTGTGCGCGATCTCGTTCTCGAGCTCCTCGAACTCGATCACCTGGCCCTGGTGCTCCGCGACAATGCGGCCGTTCTTGCCGACTGCGCCGCCGCCGCTACTGAGCTGCGCGTCCTGGGATTGCGCGACGAGCGCGTTCTGTATTGCCTGCTCCTGCGCCGAGATCTTCACGACCGCGGTCTCGAGCTGGTTCGAGATCGCCTCAAAGTCCTTGCAGAGCTTCTTCTTGATGAGCGCGTTGGCGCTCTCCTGCGGGATCAGGCGCAGCGCCTTGGCGATCTCCTCCTGCAGCAGGCACGCGAAGCGTATCCGGTCGTTCAGGTCGTCGTCCAGCGCGCCGTTCGCGCCGCTGCCGCCGATAGCGCGACTCTTGCCGCCGCTGCTCGTCATCGTGGTCGCCGCGCGCTTGATCGCGAGCACTTGGCGGTTGAACTGCTCGAGCTTGAGCGTCGCGGCGTCGATCGCCTGGCGCGACTTGCTCGAGAGCCCCGCCGAGATGGTGTCCGCAGAGCTGCCCATCGCGGCGCTGCGGTAGCCACCTGTGTTGTGGCCGTGGCTGTGGCCGTTGTTGCCGCCCGCAAAGTCCGCGAAGCTCATCGTCTCTCTTCTCCCCTCGTCGTCGTCGCCGGAAGCTTCTTCTCTGCGGCGTGCGCGCGTCGTG
This sequence comes from Globisporangium nagaii, assembly GCA_023335995.1. Lineage (NCBI taxonomy): Eukaryota > Oomycota > Peronosporomycetes > Pythiales > Pythiaceae > Globisporangium > Globisporangium nagaii. The sequence goes on from JAADWH010000597.1 coordinate 4,917, forward strand.
AGCCAAATGGCATTATGGGCGGCAGCGAGGGCTGTGCGTCGCGGAACATGGGACAAGAGTGATGGCTGCTCACTTGATTTCAGTATTGAGCGCGCGCCAGCGAGAGTGACGGTCGTGTGAGAACCGAGCAAACTGAAACTCATTTTTCAGAGCCGCGGTGATTCGCTGAAAATCGGTACTCTGCATCCGTGTGGTCCACGCGAAATCTAGCGCTTTCCGAGCTTCAGAAACGCGGACAGGCGGTTTGGGGCTTTGGCGAGAGACGAATTCTCCACCGTCGCGTCATTCGCCTCTCGGACTCGGTGCATGGAGCACGAGCGCATGCGATTCCTGCGATTCCCTCTCCCTCCCTCTCGTTGACACGCAAAACGAGACACGAGCGAGCGACCTCTCACTGCTGTTAACACACGCAGACACACGCAGACCACACGCAGATCCAGAAGGTGAGTCGACGCGCGCTCCCAGCCATGCAGAACAGCAACAGCGCCGACCAGCACAGCCTTATCTACGACCTGCAGGAGCCGTGCTACTACGCCGTGCTGGACGTCGAGCCCGATGCCAGGTGCGTCTGCGTGCGTGCGTGTTCTAGTGGCGTGCTATGGGGAGTGCATGCTGACTGCCAATGTGTGTCTCTGTGGCTATTAGCGCGTCGGCGGTGGTGAAGGCGTACCGTCTGCTGGCGCTGAAGCACCACCCCGACAAGAACCCGAACGGCGACCCGGAGCAGTTCCAGACCATCAAGCAAGGCACGGACTGGTGTTGTTATTGGGAGAGCCCCTATTCGTTCGGATGCTAATGTGTGTGTCTGTGTGTGTGTCGCTTGCACTGTCCTCGCAGCGTACGAAGTGCTCTCAGATCCGGACAAGCGGCGGCTCTACGACCACTATGGACCGGCACTAAAAGTATGCGTTGCGTTTTGCCGTGTGTCCTGTGCTAGCCTTTGGCATTGACACCTTTCTTGTTGTTGTGTCGTTTCCCCACTCCACGATAGCCCCAGATGGCCGAGTCATTCTCCAAGCTCGCGCCGCTGCTGCTGTCGTTCACGAGCGGACTCGTGGGCTCGAGTGCGCAGACGTACGGCTGGATCTCGCCCACGCGACTCACACTGGGACTCGAGCTCTGCGTCGTCGGACTCGCGGGCATCTACTACTGCTACCGTCCGAAGACAAGCGCTCGGCCGCCACTCTCGTCGTTCCTGCAAGGTGGCGTTGCAGCTCGAAGGCGAGCGCCGGCTGCGAGCAAGCGCGAGATCGTCTCGGTCTCGGACTACGTCACGGTCACGTGCTTTGGGCTGCTCACGGGCAACGTCGTGGGCTGGGTGAGCGCGTCGGCCGTCGTCTTCTGTCGCTCGCTGCTCTTTGGCAAGTGAGCTCGTCGGTGTGGCGAAGAAACGGAGGGGGGGTCAAGTTGAAGTTGCTGTAAACCTGATAACCAATTTTGACAGAACATCCTGTGAGTGGGTCGGTGCGTGCGTTTGGTTGGCTGGTTGGCAGTGCGTGTTGCTTCTCGTGCTGTGCTTCTTGTATAGTAGTAGTATTGCTTTCGTTTTCTTTATTGACTGACCACAAGCGACGGTGATGGCGACGCTGAGACTGGCTGCTCCGAGCTCGCTAGTGGCGGCGGCTGGCGTCGAGCCTTCGTGCTGCGCTGACAATGAGCTCTGGACCGAGTAAACGTTATGGTTTCGCAGAGCCCACGACGATGCAGCACGAAGCCTCGCTCAGACGCGTCCCCCACGCAGCGAGCCTCAAAACCTCCGCTCAGAACGTCGTTCAGCACCATCCTTTCGACCTCAATCCCGACTCGACATCGTGGCCCTCCTCCTCCTTCTCTTCTTCTTCTTAGTACAGCATCTCCTCCTTGATCTTCTTCGGGTCGATCTTTGGCTGCAGCTCGCTGTCGGGACGCATCCGGAAGCCCGGCGCTGGGTGCTTCTCCCACAGCAGCGACGTCTTGCCCTGCGGCCCTTCGCACGACAGCTGGCCGTTCATCGGCAGACTGCCCCACTTGGTCATCGGCGGCGGCGAGTCGCTCTTGCACGCGTCCAGCAGCTGGCGCGTCGTCTCCGGCGTCAGGTTCTCCTGGTAAATGTGCAGCACGCAGGGTTAGCGCAGTGCACATCCATTGTAGCACAGATCCATTTGGCACACAAAGGAGAGCACTCACGTAGAAGTCGTCGTTGATCTGCACCATTGGCGCGTTCGAGCACGCGCCGAGGCACTCGACTTCACGCAGCGTGAATCGCCCGTCGTCCGACGTCTCTGCAAGCAATAACAGCAACACAGCACAAGACAGCAGTCAGTTGACGTCGCACTTCAGAATACAAGCACGCAACAGATTATCCAGCAGCCAGAAGAAGAAGAGGTATGTGACGCACCGCCTTCCTTGATGCCCAGGTGGTTCTCGATGGTGGTCTTGATCTCCTCCGAGCCGCAGATCATGCACGGCGTCGTGCCGCAGAGCTGGATGAAGTACTTGCCGACCTTCTCGCGGTTGAACATCGTGTAGAACGTCGCGACCTCGTACACCTGGATCGCCTTGACATCCACGATGCGCGCGACCTTGTTCATCGCCGCGAGCGGCAGCCAGCCGCCGTGCTGACGCTGCGCCAGGTCGAGCAGCGGGATGATCGCCGACGCCTTGTAGTTCTCCGGGTAGCGGTCCAGGATCGCGTGCACGCGGTCGTAGTTCTCCGGCGTGAAGTCGAACGACGTCTCGAGGTTGTTGTCCTCCGTGTCGCGGTGCTGCACATAACATACACACGATATCGCCGATAGACGCACGCAATCCTCGTTAGCAAGCAAGCTACCAGCAGCAGTTGCGCCTCAAGCGCCTCGTCAACCAGCCCAGCGCCATCAAGATCCGCGCCGACACACTCGGGGTAGCTCTTCAACCGCGTTTCGAGACGGCCCACATCGCTACTCTGTCTGTTTTGATCGTAAAAAGGGTTTGTATTGCACACGCAGCGCACCTGTGGGAAGTTGCCTCCGCTGCGCACGACCACGGACGAGTGGAACGCGCGCGTCTTGGTGGCGGCGGTGGCGACGGCCTGCTGGCTCGCGCGGAGAGCGCGCACGGAGCGGGCGAGCATGCTGGCGATTCGAGGCGGAAGCGGACGGAAGGGAGACTCGCTTGCGAGCCACAGAGACTTCTGTGCGGCGCCGGCGCCGCTTTTGCGTCAAGAATGCAAACCACCAAAACCGGACAGCGAGGCGTAAATACGCCTTTTTACAACAGGCCTGTCGAACAAGATGCGCGACCTGCGAGACAGAATACTGACGGTGCGGATCGCCAAGTGTTACTTCAGAGTCGCCCCGACTGGACCGGTCCGACGCTTGGACGCCACGGGCCGGCTCTCGCGAGCGAACCGTAAAAACTCTCTCGCTCGGTTTGCTTTTTGTTGCGGCCCGCGCGACCACAAACGCCGCACACGCCCCACACGAGACGAGAAAAAGTTCGCAGCCATGGTGCGTGTGGGAGACCTCCGGAACGAGGCTGCGCTGCGCGATGCGTACGCCTGCTCGTGTATGAGCGAGAGAGTGCATGTGTGTATGTGTTCGCTAACGCTGTCTGTGTATACATGCGCACCACGAAAAGGCCGGAGAAGACCCAGTTGACGTGATGCCGCAGATCCGCGAGGCGTGCAAGCCAAAGTGCGTGGACTACTACCAGAAGTACGAGGCGTGCGTGGCGCGCGTGAACGCCAAGGGCGTCGGCGCCTGCGATGGACAGTACTTCGACTACCTCCACTGCATCGACAAATGCGTACGTCGCGCTCTTTCTCTCTCCGTATGGCTGTGCATGCGATTGAGGAACCGCTTTGGCTGACACTGCTCGCGTGTGTGTTGCTGTATTCTATTGCGATCCACCAGTCTGTGCCACAGATCCTCAAGCACCTGAAGTAGACGTCGCCTCGCTTCTGGCTCCTAGCGCCGCGAGAGAACGGAACCCTCAGTGGTAGAAGAAGGAGGAGGAGAGGAGGAGAGAGAGAGAGATGACGATGCTAAGTGCCCAATAAAGCCCTCGAGATACAACCAACAACAAGACCAAGACGCAAAAAACAGACAAACAGGAAATATATGAAGCTTTTTGCCCGTGTACGTCCTGCTAGCACGCGTGCGGCTCCATGCAGGTGGCAGGCAGGCAGGATCTCCAGGTCCCGTCGGTGCTCCATGAATCGCGTCTGTCTGCCTTTCGCTATGAGCTCGTCGACGGAGCTCTTCGCGCGTACAAAGGCAGAAGGGGAAGTGAATGCAGTGAGAAGACGCGATACCCTCGATCTCATTCCGCAGCCTTTGCACGGTGTCGTGGTCGCTGCATCTCAACTCTCGTCTCGAGCGCCAAGGTGTCCATTGCGAGCTGTGTGTGGAGCCAAAGAAACGAGCCAGCCTTCGACTTCCCTGCTCTGCTGCTCACACGAATCAGCGAGCAGTGCGGTTCTCACGCACACAAGACACTTCAGTGTGGTGCTCTTTGCTCTTGGAGCTGCACGCATGAGCGAGTCCTCTCTCCGTTCACACAGCCACCTCCACACCGCATGCTCGTGCAACCGAAGCACCTCGCATTTTTCCATGCTCGCCTCGAGCGTCACAAGTAGTGTCCAGACGTTTCCCCCGCTCGAATGCCCTTAAACCAATCTCGCGGCTTGGCGCTGATTGGTCCGTGCTCGTTCATTTGCGCCAATGGCATCGATATCGGAATTGCCAACTATTGTTTTCAGCCAATGGGCGCGAGCAAACCCCCCGCCACTCGCCGTTTGTATGGCTTTGGAAGTTGGTGGCCGCGAGCGCTTGTTGTGGCGAGCGCAGGCTGGAGGCGCGCGTGGGCTCTGTGGCGCTCAATTTGGAGAAAAGTCAACGAAGGCAACATGACTGTGAAGCGTAGAAACCACGGCCGTAACAAGAAGGGACGCGGCCACGTCAAGCGTGTGCACTGCGTGTCCACCGCCAAGCTCATCCCAAAGGACAAGGCCATCAAGCGCTTCGTTGTCCGGTAGGTCCCTGCTGCTGCGATGTGTCTGGATCCCATGCGGTGCTGCTGCATTTGCAAATGAGATTGCTCCTCCTGCGATGGCTGGCTGCGTTCGCTCGCCTTGGATCATCGAGCCACACGCACACACACGAGTCCATCGAGTACAGCCGAGCCTTCAGAGACACGGAGTCCCGATCAGTACGGCGCGTATAGCTCAGCGCAGCTCGACGATAGCACACAGCGCCAAGGATCGCGACGGCGGACAGCGACGACTCGAGGCAGACATGGCAGCGGCCGGGGTGTGACAGGCAAACAGGGAACACAGCCGATAGACAAGCAGGCGGTGTGTGTGGCGCGGATGGTTCATGGCGAGCGAGCAGCCTCGTGACGAGGAGAGGCAGTGCAGCAGTCCACGAGCATGCTGGCAGCTGTCCCTCGGGTGTATTTTCCATCCCAGCAGACGATGCTAACTCACTTTATGCTCTCCTCCGTGCTCATCTCGTGCAGCAACATCGTCGACCAGTCGGCCATCCGTGACCTGAAGGAATGCTCGGTGTACGAGTCGTACGCGCTCCCAAAGATCTACATCAAGAACTACTACTGCATTGAGGCTGCTATCCACCAGCGCATCGTGCGTGTGCGTTCGGTTGAAGGTCGCCGCAACCGCTCGGCGCCAGCTCCTCGCTTCCGCCAGGCCAAGAAGACCAACTAAATGCGCTTCTTGAGTGTGCGACTGCGTTGGCCATGTGGTGGTGACGGAGCTCACTCTCTCACACTCTCTGTTGAGGGGAGGAGGAGTGTGCATCGTCCCGCCTCGACTTCCACAAAGTGGCGGCACAGCTGAAAAGCTGCGACTGGGTGGGGCAGGTTCTCTCGGACCGCTGACCTTGGGAATATAGGATAATACACAACAAAAGGTCTGCTTTCTCCAATCCAATCATCATTTTCGCGCTCTCTGTCTCGTCGTCGTCGTTGTCTTCCTGCCATCGTGTCGTTGTGGGTCTGCTTGCTGGTGTGTGCTGTGACGAAGAGCTCACGTGCTGTCGATATTGTGCAGAGAGATGGCTTCATTTTGGTTGTGAGGCAAATGGCTGCAAAGTGGCGGCGATAACGAGATGGAGAGGATGGCTACCAGCAGCTCACTCTCGAGAGAAGGAGCGGAGCAAGTTGAGGATTTCCGATGTGTGTAGGAGTTGCGATCCCCGAAGCATTCCCCTCCATTCGACTGTGTCATTCTGCTTCCGTCGCTTTTGCCGACAGCGCTGGAGTGATCCTGAACTGCGTGACAGGTTTGCACGTGGCGAGACAGATCTCGCAGGCGAAAAACAGCAACCACCTCGAAGGACAGCGGAGACGAATAGTGAGCCATCCGTCGCATGCGAGGACTGACTGCTCTGCGTTCGCTAGAAAGCGAGAGCTCGATCCGGCAGTAAGCGAGCGAGCGAGTCGAGAGAGTTCGGCGCTCGTCACCTCGGTTGAACTAGCGCGTTCTGGCCACACACGCCTCTGCGTTTCAACAGATCCGGCGCTTCTGGACTCTCCGTCTCGCCAAGGCGACCTCGGACATGGCCGAGAGCAGCAGCGTCGCGAAATGCTCCGTGCGCCGTGTTCGAGAGAGAGTTTGCTGCTGCTTTCGACGAGCACCTCTTGCCATATGCGAGGCTGTCTGTCTGTCTAGCCATTTGACACGCATCAGCACCGCCATCGGGCTTCTCGTGCAGCCGAAGACAACCAGTCACGCGAGCGAGCCCAGCTGGAGTCGCTCTGGCCGCGTATCACAGACAGCTCCGAGCGCGAGAGAGATTCAGACGAGGAAGGAAAAGCCGCACGTCCCACGCTTGAAGCTCGTGCTCTCTCTTGGATTCCGGGAACTTCGCCGAAACGAGAAAACACAAAGCAGTCTGTTTGACAGTGTCGCTCTCGTTTCGGATCTCATTCTGTAGCGACGCTGTGCTCACGTAGAGATTTCGTCGCGAGGGCTCGTCGCGAGTGCTCGCAACGAGCCAAAGTGGTGGCGACACGCGCTGACAGACGGCTGGGAGGCGTGAGGGCAGAGGTGGTCGGGCTGCGATGCAGAATCCATCGCGCACTCGTCACTCGGAATCGGAGCGTGTGAAACATCGAGGAGAAAAACAGTTATGGTATGCATTAGGACGGGATAGAGTGCGAGACCTTTTACCGGGCGTGGCATAGCGAAAGCAAGCCTGCAGATCCTTTTTAGTGCGCGATCGCGAACGAAACAGCCCTCTTCTGTGATTTGGTGTCGAAAGGCGGTGCAAACTCTGAGAACTGCTCCAAAGCACGGCACCTCTCAGACATTCTCGGGCTGGCTTCCCATAGAAACGTCAGTGAGTCCTCGCTCGCCATCGCACCGCGTTCTGCAACGCCACCCACCCACTCAGCCGGTTTCTCACGGTTTCACTTCCCAGCCAACTCTGACTCAGTTTCCTCCCCCCGCCCCAAAGTAAAAAGTTACAAACGAGGAGCTCGCGCCACGAGCAGCAGCAGCAGCAGGCTCCGCGTCCCACGAGCCATCGGATCGCCGCGCCGCCCTCGCCCCAGCGCCAGCCCGCCGCCCGCCTCGCGTCCGCAGTGCCCGCAGTCGTCTGCGTCTGCGTCCGCGCGAATCGGCAGCAGCCAACCGCGCGCGAATCGGCCCAGCGACGCGAAAGTTACGAGCCACTCGCCTGCGCGTCTCTTTGTCAAAAAAAGCCCGACGCGCGCAGTACGCAGCGATCGCTCGCTCTCGCTGCAAAGCAAAGCGTACGCCTTCTGTGCGTGTGCGTGTGTGTGGTAGGCTCGCGTCTACCGCTTTTCCCAGCGCCAGCGCTCCCGATAGTATCCTGCAGCTGCTAGCCACCAGCCCATGAAAGACGAGATGACGCAGCAAGCCAAGGACATCTACTCGGGGATCAAGAAGATCTTCCCGTCGTCGCGGCGCAGCGGCTCGTTCTCGATCGGCAGCACCAGCAGCAGCCGCTCAAGCGTCGAGACATCCGAGCTGTCGGCGGAAGCGCTCGCGGCGGCGCAGGAGGATGCCGGTGGCGGCTCCACCAGCATCTCGAGCGGCAAGAAGAAAGAGCGGCGGCCGTCGTTCTCGTTCTCCGGCTGGAAAGAGCGCCGCTCGTCGCTCTCGACCAAGAAGAAAGAGCCGACGCCACCCCCGCCGGCCATGAGCTCTGCGACGCCAGCAGCAGCAGCGACAGCGAGAGGCGCGCGAGGAGGATCGTACCACCAGCAGCAGCTGCACCAGCACCAGCACACGGTTACGATCCCGACGCCCAAGGCCGACAGCTCGTACCTAAAGACCGCGGGCTTCACGACCACGCCCACTGCGCTGTCCCGCTCGACGTCGCATCCGGGACACTTCCCAGGCATGTCGTCGTCTTTACATTCCAAGCCATCCGCCACATCATCGTCGTCGTCGTCGTCGTCGTCGTTGTCGCGAACAGAGTCAGCGGCGGCAGCGGCGACGCAGTATCAGCAGCAGTTCGCGGCAGCGATGGCTGGCGGCGCCGCGTCGACATCCAGATCAGCAGCAGCAGCAGCAGCAGCAGAACCTCCAGCGTCGTCGTCAGCGCTGAACGGAGCCAAGCGTCCCGAGCCAGTGGCGACCGCTGTCCCCATAACTGCTCGACCGACGACTGACAACCAGAGGAAGCACAAGCCGACCCCCACAGGAGCCGTCGCGCCGCCAGTGCTCAAGTCGTCGCTGAAGCAGCAGCCCGAGACGCGGTCGGCGCGGACGGAGAGCATCGTGCCGGAGCTGCCGACCAAGAGCCAGCTGAGCGCACGCGCGCACCGCTCGAGCCACAACGCGTACTCCAGTAGCAGTATCATCGGCAAGAGCGCAGACAAGAACGGCCGCGGCGTGCGGACAAACAGCTACAGCACGGCGGAGATCGGTCCGCGACCCGTGGCGAAGGACGAGAAAAAACGCCGGTTCTCGTTCTCGTCGCGCCACAAGAATGCGGCAGCGGCGGCGGCGCCACCGCAGAGCGCGATGGACGACGTGGCGATGATCGTGAAGAAGCCGCACGCGAACACGTGGGACTCGGACAGCGACGACGACTACGAGGACACGCGCCGACCGACGCGCGGGCTCGACCGGCGTTCCGTGAGCATGGACTTCATGGAGCAGAACCCGACGCACCTGATCTCCAAGATCTGGCGCAAGCTGCCGATTCAGGCGCGTCTGTACAGCGGCCGCGGCAGCATCGACCTGGACATGCAGAAGGACCGCAACAGCTTCTCGCGCAGCTCGACGGCGAAGCAGCAAGCCGAGAAGCTCGGTCAGTCGAACTACAACAAGCCGCCGAGCCCGCTGCCGAACGCCAACATGTTTGGCGACAAACACATTTATTTCAACCAGAAGATCGCCTACTTCCCCGCGGACACCGGCGGCTACGTGGCGCTCGAAAGCTACGACGACGTGCTCGTGCGCGTGTGCAGCTTCGCGGTGCACGATCAGCGGCGCACGGCCACGAAGGTGCAGGAGTTTCTCGAGCGCTCGATGGCGTTCCTGCACGGCACGAAGACGAAGCACGGCAATGTCGTGTCGATCTCGAACGAAGAGATCCGCATGTGGCGCCGGCTCGCTCGCCACGACTGGAGCCTGGAGGAGGTGACGCTCGTGCAGGACCTGCCCGACGGCGCGCTCCAGAAGCAGCAGGAGAAGGACAGCCGCTCGAGCTCGGCCGTGACCGCCGAGAGCGACAGCGACAGCGACGACCAGCGCCGACGGAAAGCTGCGGCGTCGGCAGCCGCGAGCGCGAAGGGCGAGAGCCATCCGGAGGAGGAGGAGGAGGAGGAGGACGGCGAGTTGGCGCTGCCCAAGAGTCTGGACCTGCGGCCGCTCGTGCGCGTCGTCAACAGCTGCGTGGGCTTCGGCGAGTACCTCTTCTCGTTCGAGGAGATCGACGAGCTCGTGCGCCTCGAGTTCCTCGTCGAGGAGGACGGCTGGATCTAACTCCGTCTATAAGAGCAGCCAGCCAGTCTCACCCACCCATTTCCCCCCACACCACACTGTCGTCATCGTCAACAAGTCAAGTATTTTGTTTTTCTCTCCAGGAGTCCGGTCTTTTATATTTCCCCACATCAGCACACGAAAGCCATGAATGAAGTGCAACACCACCACAACACTTGCTCGCTCGCTTGCTGGGAACGCTCATAAGCTACGACTTTGCATCCTGGTGACTCGCTTATTGTATTTCTCTCTCATCGTCGTCGTCGTCGTCGTCCTCTTCCTTCTCTTCGGAAGAAGCGATCGATCGCTCTCATCTCTTCTCTAACTCTTCTCTCTCTGTCGTTCCGCTCTCGCACAGCAACAACACAAGCAAACAAGACTTGCTCGCTCGCCTGCCTTCGGCTTGCTTGCTTGTTCAGAAGGTTCATAACACACACACACACAAACACTTGCTTGTTCACTCGCTGACTCACGCGTCCATGAACGTCGCATTGACTGGCCCAGCGCCGCTGGCCGCCGCCGCCGTCACTTTCGTCTCGATGTCGACGTTGCAGAGCACGAGCAGGTCGCGCGCCGTGAACTGGAACGCGCCGCAGTAGACGCAGCTGTTGGCGATCGTCACGAGCAGCGACAGGTCTGTGCTCGCCGGCACGGGCGGCGGGCAGCTCAGCGACACGATCTTGGCCGGCGCCGAGTGCCGCCGCCGCCGCTGCAGCCAGCCCGAGACGGCGGCGCGGATGCCCGCGCTCTTGCGTCTGTGTTGGTGGCTCTGGCTGCTCTGGCTGCTGCCGCCGTGGTGGTGGTAGTACAGCGCCACGCTCGCCTCGAACTGCTGCTCCTCTTTCTCCCAGTCGTGGTGCGCGAGCCGGCGCCAGCGCTTGACGTCGTTCACCGAGTAGCGCTTCGTCTCGCGGAAGCCCGGGATCCACGGCTTGCTGTCGTTCGGGTACCCCAGGTACACAGCTGAGCGGAACAGGAACTCGGCGATCATGAGCTGCATGGATCGCTCCAGCGGCTGCACGAGGTCGTCGTCGAAGCCGTGGCTGCTGCTGTCCGTGCTCGAGTTCGTCCCCGACGGATCCTCGGACGGGTACGGGTCGTGCAGGAACGACAGCGTCTGGTACAGTCCGCCGACGTTGAACAGCAGCTCGTCGTAGCTCGGGTGCTGCGCGAACGGGTTGGGCATCACCTCGGCGTGCAGCGTCGTCTTGAAATGCACTTTGCGCCGCCGCACGCTGTTCCCCTGCTGCTGCTGCTGGCTCTCGTACTCGTAGCTCGCCGCGTTCTCCTTGTGGCGCCGCCGGAAATGGTTCAGGATGCTGCTTGCGGCGCGCCGCCTGCCTGCTGCTGCCTGCGCGCCGTCTGATACTGACCGCGCTGCGCGCGAACCTGCCAGCGCCGAGCCTGCCGACGCTGCGCGCGTGCGGGAGACCTGCGCGCCATCGTCGTCGTACTCGTTGCCGTTGCTGTTGCTGTTATTGCTGCTGCCGTTGCTGTCGTACGAGCCGTTGAGTCCGCCGCTCGTGTCGCACGGGACGCTGCGGCCGCGCCGCCGCACAAAGCGCGCGACGCTGCTGCCGCCGAGGCTGCTGCTGCTGGCGCTCGCCTCGCTGTTGCCGCTGTGGCGCTTGTTGCGCCGCTGCGGATACACATGCACGATGTCGGCCGGGTCGTCGTGCTCGTGCTCGCGGTGGTAGAGCAGCGGCGGGTCGTCGGCCGAGAGGATCGGGATCGCGTCCGCATCGCCGCTGCCCTTGAGCTGGTGGTGGTGGAGCACCATGGGTCGCACGTGCTCCCAGCCGCGCAGTCCGCGGAAGCGCCGGTCGTGTGTGCGCGAGTCGTCGAGGAGCGCGGTCGGCGTCGAAGGCGCCAGCTTGTCCTGTGTCCTGCGTTCTGCGTCTAGCGTCGCTCGCTTGTCAGCGATAGGCGTACAGTACACTCAGCTCGTCCGCGTGGGATGAATATCAGGAAGCTCCTACCGCCGCTGTCACAGATAAGAAAGAAGCTCGCGGGCGTGCGGGGGTTGATGGCCGCGTGCGTCGCTTTCGTCGTCGCTTTCGTCGTCGCCTTCTTCTGCGTCCCTCTCGCGCTTCTTCTCGCGTGCGATGGCGCCGGTGCGTGCGCGTTGTCGGGGGCTCGTGCTGCGCTCGTTCGCTCGCGCTCGTACTCCGTTTGCTCGCTTGACACGCACCGCGACGGCAAAAACCCACCTTGCGCCAGAGAGTGTGCGCTGGACACAGTGCGCGTGATACTCTGCTTGTCTGGAGTCTGCATGGTTGGAGTCGGGGGAAAACTTGGACTGCCGATGGATAGTCGAGATCCCATGTCGCATGCTGTTAATCTGCACTGTGTGGAGACATCTCCATGTTTTCAGCAGTTTCTTTTTTTTTCTCACAGGTCATCAAGTTTATTTTTCGATGCTGTTTTTTGTCGGTGGGGATAAAAAAGCCCGCGAATGGTGTGGCGGTCGCGAGCTCACTGCACGTTTGTATTGAAATGGTGTGGACGGTCGTCAATTGACTGGAAAAAGCGATCCACTCAACAAATAAACCAATATGTATATATTCAGTGGATATGCTATTAATGCTAGGGGAAGGTGTCCGCGCCATTTTTTTGGCGAAAGCCGCCCTTTCCACTTGGCCAGATGGTCGAGCGACTTATTTTCCGAATAGTTCGCCGACTTGTTGCTTCAGTTTCTGCGGGCTCTTCAGCCTGAAGAGACACCTGCCTTTGGCAGATCCGCTCTCGCGCCTCTGCTCGCACATGTGTGCGAGCCTTTGGCTCTGCGGATGGCAACGAGAGCGCGTCTGCGCTCGATGGAGAAAGAAAAGGCACCGCAGAGGATCTGCCGCCGCGAACAGTATGGTCCACCCGAAAAAGAGCGCGCGCGGTTCTCCCGTGCAAGCTGTTTTTACGCGGCGTCCCTCTTGAGCCAAGCGATGTCTGGATCTTCCATCCGGATGTGAGCCGTTGGCTCTGCCTGCACTTCGAAACCTCTCGTCTACCACTATCAGGATTCGATATCGCGGGCTGGAAAGCGCGTCCACAGCGGATACTGGATGCGTGGATCAAGGGTCCTCCTGCGAGCGACAGTGTCCATTCCACTGCAGCCACTCCGATGATCCCAGGACATGAACGAGTCGATCTCAGGTTTTGCTCGCTTGCTGCGAGCGTTCTCGTGACCCCATTCGCCTGTCACTCTCCAGCAGTGTTGACATTCGTTGCGCAATTCAAACAAGCCGCTGACGCTTCCCCCATTCAACCTTACTCCTCCTCCTATCTCTCTCTCTCTCTCTCTCTCTCTCTCTCTCTCTCTCTC
>JAADWH010000598.1:0-18169 GCA_023335995.1 Globisporangium nagaii
CTTCGCCAGTATCACCAATCTCCTGCTAGTATGCAGCAGTATGCAGCGTCGAAAAGGAGTCGGAAGTGAGCGAGCTTGCTTGAGCCGCTGGCATCCCGCCGACCTCCCGCTATCACCACCTCTTCTGAGTCACAGTCGCGGCATCCTCTTGGTGTGGATCATCACCCGCAGCATCGTCGTCTCGCTCCTCTGGCAAAACTGAAATCTCCGCAAGCACCAGCAGAGAGAACCACCCGACTCTCGAGCCCAGTGGCACCTGATGGACAACCGCCTCCGCACCCACCTCCGCCACGCTCTCCATCGCGCCATCGCTGCAGAAGACACCGAGCTTCTCAACTCGCTCATCCGTATCGTATCCATACTCGCTAAGTCTCCGTTCTAGGGTATGTAAGAGCCATGACTGCATGTGCGTATCAATACGACACTGGACAGTTCCTTCTGGCTTGGAGGGAGCTGGGTGGGAGGCTTGGTGGCGACGTGGGAAGTGGGAGAGTTTGCTTGGGTACTTGGAGATCACGAACTCGCCGCCGAGTCCGCCGTAGAAGTCGTCATTGTCACGACGTCACCATGCTCTAATCAACTGCTGAGAAGACACTCGCACGAGGAGGGGGTCAATCGCACCCGGAACACCAACCACGCACTCGATTCTCGCGGCGCACGAAGCACCAATCCCGCCTCCGGACACTTGACAAAAGTGCCGTACGATTTTGTATAGAGTCCAGTATTAGAGTAACCCTATTCGTTGCCCTCGGTTCTCACACATTTACTGTTTGAAACTAGTCCTTCCGTAATCAGTCGATACCCTCGGTTTTCACACAGTCGCTGTTGCAAAATTCCCTCGCTAAAATAGTGGCCCCTACGATGACGCAATCGTCTCAAAAATGGGTGCGTTTTCGACGACGTGAGAATTTATAAAAAATAATTCACAAAAAAGGGTTGCAGTTTGTACCAAAACCAGGCGGGTTGAGTATGCGAGTCGTTTTTACAAGAGCGTCTTGAACGCTGGATCCAGATGCGGATTTAAGCAGAGTGTCCACTTGTACCAGGTTGCTGGTACAGCAGCGGCAGTTCGATGGTGATGAGTGGCGAAAAGTCAAGAGAGGGGGACTTCAACCCTCATAACCAGTCCAGCCACGCCACTTCATTGACCTCTTTGCGATGCCCATACTGCTTATCGTGTTTGCAGCGCACTTTATCAGACGAAACGCTTGAGTACAGCCTCTTTGCTGCAGCAGCCTGCTACTAAGGGCTGACAGATGGGTCGATGGTACACACAGCAGGGTGCTACAATTGTAGACGCAGAGAAGCACCGATCCGATCCCCCTCCGCCCGAGACTTCTCATTCGCGCATCGGCCACACGAGCAGCAAGAACCAGCAGCAGCTCCAGCAGCTCCAGCAGCTCCACCTCCAGCAGCAGCAGCAGCCATGGCGCCCGCCACCGCCTCCAAGCCCTTCGCGCGCCTGCCCACGAGCGTCGCGCCGCGCAAGTACTTCCTCGACTACCACGTCGACCTGGCCAACTACCGCTTCGAGGTGGCGCAGAAGATCGACGTGGACGTGCGCGAGGCCACCGCCAGCATCACGTGCCACGCCGTCGAGCTCTCCGTGTTCAACGTCTTCGTCGCGTTCGGCGACAAGAAGGTCGAGGCGAGCGAGATCCGCTACCTGAAGCAGGACCAGTCGATCGAGCTCGTCTTCCCCGAGACGATCCCAGCCGGCACGAAAGCCGTGATCCACCTGGAGTGCCACGGCTTCCTCAACGATAAGCTTCGCGGCTTCTACCGCAGCGAGTACGAGCAGGACAACGAGAAGCGCATCATGGCCGTGACGCAGTTCGAAGCCTGCGACGCGCGCCGCGCGTTCGTGTGCTGGGACGAACCGGCCGTGAAGGCGAGCTACGAGATCTCGATCGTGACCGACGCGAACCTCACGGCGATCTCCAACACGCACGTGGTGCAGACCACGATCCGCGCAAAGAAGAACGCGCACATCCGCGCCAACACGCGCACCGACGCGACGGTCGAGAAGGTCTGGAAGTTCGCCGAGACGCCGATCATGTCCACGTACTTGGTCGGCATGGTCATCGGCGAGTTCGACGCCGTCTCGGACGTGACGAAGGAAGGCGTGCTCGTGACGGTGTACACACCCGTGGGTCGCAGCGAGCGCGGTCTCTTCGCGCTCGACGTCGGCGTCAAGTCGCTCTCGTTCTTCACGGAGCGCTTCGGCATCGAGTATCCGCTGAAGAAGCTCGACATGCTCGCGATCCCGGACTTTGCCGCCGGCGCGATGGAGAACTGGGGCGTCGTCACGTACCGCGAGACGCGCCTGCTCATCGACGAGAAGCTCAGCAGCTTTGCGCAGAAAACCGCGACTGCGCGCACGGTGTGCCACGAGCTCGCGCACCAGTGGTTCGGCAACCTCGTGACCATGGACTGGTGGACGGGTCTGTGGCTGAACGAAGGCTTTGCGCGCTTCATGGAGTTCGAAGCCGTGCACCATATCTTCCCGGAGTGGAACGTCTGGGACAACTTCGTGCAGGAGATCACGATGAGCACGGCGATGGTGAAGGACTGCATGAAGACGTCGCACCCGATCGAGGTGGTGGTGAACCACCCGGACGAGGTGGACCAGATCTTCGACGTGATCTCGTACGCCAAGGGTGCGAGCATCATCCGCATGCTTTCCGAGTACCTCGGCCGCGACGTGTTCTACAAGGGCATCCACGCGTACCTCGTCAAGTTCAGTTACCGGAACGCGCAGACGGAGGACTTGTGGAACTCGCTCGAAGAAGCCTCGGGCCAGAAGATCACCAAGATGGCCAACTCGTGGACGAGCCAGACCGGATACCCGGTCGTGACGTTTGCGGACAGTAAGCTCACGCAGGAGCGCTTCTTCGCCGACAAGAGCTTCAAGGACCCGGAGACCGACGTGTCGGTGTGGGACATCCCGCTCACGTACATCTCGTCGGACAAGCCTGTGGAGATCCAGCAAGCGGGCATCTGGCAGGGCAAGTCGACGCAGACGGCCGCGGCCAAGACGCCGATCACCGCTGACGCCGAGATCACCGCGAAGCTCGTGCGTCCGGTTGGCGACGCCGCGTGGATCAAGGTGAACCCGAACCAGTCGGGCTTCTACCTCGTCAACTACTCGCCGGCCGGCTGGAACGCGCTGCAGAAGCCTGTGCAGGACAAGGTTTTCAACACGGTCGACCGCATGAGTCTGCTCAACAGCGTGTTCGCGTTTGCGCGCAGCGGCGTGATCCCAGTGTCGCAGGCGCTCGACTTCAGCAACGCGTACGCGAACGAGCCGGAGCACTTGTGCTGGAAGGAGATCTCGGCGAACCTGGGCTTCTACAGCACGCTCTTCAAGGAGGAGAGCTTCTACCCGCTCCTGCAGCAGTACCTCCGCAACCTGTTCGCCGGCGTGATGCAGCGTCTCACGTGGGAGGCATCGCCAAGCGAGAGCGAGGTGACGGGCCACTTCCGTCGCGACGTGATCGCCATGCTCAGCCGTGGCGACGATGCCGCGGTCGTCGCTGAAGCCAAGCGCCTGTTCCAGGCGTACTTCGCGGACCGCAAGGGCTCGTCGCTCGCGGCGGACCTGCGCAGCGTGGTGTTCAGCATCCAGGCGTCGCGCGGCGATGCGAGCCACATGAAGCACCTGCGCGCGTGCTACGAGGAGAGCGACTTCATCGAAGAGAAGATCAACTGCCTGTCGGCGATCGGTCTCTTCAAGTCGCTCGAGATCAAGCGCGAGGTGATCGAGTGGTCGCTCAAGAGCGTGCGCTCGCAGGACATCCAGTACGTGTTCTCGAGTGTGGCGTCCGACATGGACGGCGCGCTCTTCGCCTGGAAGTACGTGCAGGAGAACTGGGCGGCGCTCAACGCGCAGTACTCGCCGCTCGTGGTCGGCCGCATCGTGCTGTCCGTGATCTCGCGCTTCCAGAGCGAGGAGAAGGCTGTGGAGGTTGAGGCGTTCATGCAGAGCCGCAAGCACAGCTCGTACGAGCGCCTGCTCGACGCGTCGCTCGAGCGCATCCGCATCAAGAGCGCGAGCTACCAGCGCGACCGCGACGAGCTCGCCAAGTGGCTCAACGCGAGCATCAAAGCGTAAGGCCCGCGCGAGCGAGAGAGAGCGTGCGAGTGCTGCGCGTAGTAGGAAGAGGCGAGCGAGTGAGCTGCTTGAGCTGCGTGTGAGGAGAATTATCGATCGATGGAGCCGCTGGGCTTGGTTGCTTTTTGCCTTTTTGTTGTGAGTCAAAAGAGCTGCTGACATTCACTCTGGTCGGTGCATACGATTCCCCAGTGTGCTATGTTTAGCTGGACCGTCACTCTGAGGCTCGCAAGTTGAAGTTGCATGTCCGTTCGACCATTTGCGCTCTCACTTGCAGCAGTTGACGCTGCGCCTTCCCCACTCTCACTCTACAGGCAGGCAAGAGGCAGACAGGATGGCAGGATGGCCGCACACATCGCAATCGCCACCGCAGAGAAGACGCGCGAGCAGCCGCAGCAATCGACCGCATGGAGATGCTGCAGCCAGGTGACACTGTGTTCATCGTCGCGTACGCGCCGGTGCAGGAGCTGCTCCGGACGAGCCGCTGCGTCGGGACGATCCACAACGCGTCCATCGTGGACTACGAGCGCTCCTGCAAGCGCTGCGGGGTCGTGGTGCTGCGCCAAGGACTGGTACGAGTGTGTGCATGCGAGAAATCGGCTGGAGAGAGGTTGATGGTGTGCTGCGTGGTGCCAAGTGCGCAGCAAGGACTACGTCGTGTTCGATGAGTGGCGCTGACGTGCGATGACGAGGCAAGTGCGCGTCGACTGGGAGACCGCGCGGTCAGTGGTGCGCGTCGGCAGCAGTCCCCACCCTGCCGTATCTCTGTACCCACCAATGGTGCAGGTGAGCAAGGATGGGTGTCTGCGCTCAAGTGCTTTGAGACTTCCTGAAAATGCAGCGATGCTTCTTGTTGCTTCAGCTGTGCTACTGGAACCAAAAGCAGTCGATACCCAGGTACGTCCGGTGTCGCGCGCACAAGCTCGGCGTCCCAGCGTCTCGACTCAGCGGTGCGTCGTCGCTGGACGACGTCGTGAGCTGTGTGTGGGCGGCACTGGAGGACGCCGACGCTCTCTTGTTTACAGCGAGCAAGCCAGCGGGTTTGGAGCTGTGGTGTCTGCAAGAGCACGACGGACGAATAGGCGTTGGTGGGCGGGCGCCGGTGTGCTCATCAGACGAGCTGAAGCAGCTCCGGCCGCAGGCGCTTTGCTTCGTGGACACTTGGCGTGAGAAACTGGGCATCGAATCAGAGGTCGACGCTCGCGACACGTACACCGATTGGTAAGCAAGCGGTGTGCCATGCGAGCTCTTTGTCGCTGCTAGCACTTCGCACTGGCTGTGTGCGTCTGTCTTTCACCATGCGCAGGTACAAGGCGCGAGTGGTAAGGGCGACTCCGTTTCGAGTCTGCGTCCACTACTGCGGATTCGAAAGCGAGTGGGACGAGTGGATGCTGCGCAGCTCGCCTCGCCTCGCTCCGACCAACATGAAGGCGTGCGACAGACGAAAGCTTTCGGTGGGCATGCCAGTACGGCTGAGCAAGCTGGCGGTAGCGACGCCGCCCTCGAAGGGGGAGAAGGGGACGAACGGAGGGTCGACGACGACGTGGCAGAGCAGCCGAGTCACCGACGTGCACGACCTTCGCGCCAGTGCTACCGCCGCCATAATCAGACACAGCAGCGAGCGCTGGGTGTGCGTCGAGATCGATGGTTGCGAGAAGTGGAGAAACATGAGCCGAGACGAGTTCGTCCAGGGTCCAGGGCCGAGCGCGACGCCGCGTCGAGGACGCAAGCGCAAGATATGAGTGGCAAGTTGTGCTTACAATCGGTGCTTGTTGAGTTGTTTGCTTGTCAAAAATGCATCGAATGCCCAAGCCAGTCTGTCTGTCATTTCATCCATCTTGATTTACTCCACGAAGTAGTTTGCACAGCTTTCGACAACGACACCTACCCAGACGAGACGCACCGGAGTGCTAGCTGCAGCGCTGCTTTGCCACTCGAGCCGCCAATCTCTCGCAGCCATTTCCCATCACACGGCGCAAAAGCTTGACTCTCGCACCCAGCGCTGCTGCTTCAGCTCGCTTGTCTCCTGCTCTCTTTCTCTTTCTCTCTGCTTATCCTCGCAGCTTGCGCACAGCGAACGCGATCGCTACCACCACAGACGCGGACGTCGCAGCGGTGCGCAGCTTGGACGACTTGCTCTCGTCATTCTCCGGCTCGCTCCCGAGCTGCGCTGGCGCGCTCCGATTGCGCAACAAGTACTGCTGCGCGTACCGCAGCAACGGCACTGAGCGGTTGGGCAGCCGCGTGCTCACGACCTGGACGACGCGCAGCAGCACGGCGCAAGCCGCGACAGAGCCCAGCGCCGACGTGAGCAGGAACTGAAGCGTGTTGACGAACATCTGGCGGCTCCGGCGCGACGCGTAGAGCTGCGTGAAGGCAGTGCAAGGCATGCATATGCATGTGTTAGATGCGAGCTCATCACATGCACGCCATCCTGCAGCAGCATGAACTCTTCGTACCTGGAGCACAAAGAGCGCAGTGGAGACCGAAGCAGTGCGGTTGAGCGACTTGGACGACGGCATCTGCACGACTTGCTTGCAACCGCTGCAGTGGCACAGCAGACGAAAGACAACCGTGAGCTCAGCATCCAACCAAAGGATCACACACACAAAAGAGAGAGCAACTCACTTCCACACGCGGTTGCTGATAATGTCGGCGAGCACCTCTTCTCTCGACTGCGTCGCGAGCGCGTTGCTGTCGACCACTTCCGGGCGGTGGAAGGCGAAGCCAGCGTTGGCGGTCGGCGGGATCTCCAGAGTCTTCACCTCCAGTGCTGCATTAGCGCCGCTCACTGCGCTCTCGCTGTCGCCGCCTTTTGACGCGCCGTCGCGAAGCAGCAGCTGCGTGCTGGTGCCGCTTGACGGTGCTGTCGGCAGCAACGCCTTTTGCAGCGACTCGGGCAGGAACGGCATGAGTCCCGGACGCGTCAGCATCACCTGGCTCTCCACGGGCATCCGCTCCAGCAGCCGGTTCTGCTCCGCGCGAGAGAGCGGCAGCAGGAACGGCAGGAACGGCTGCACTTTCTCCGACAGCGACGTATCCGTGAGCCACTCGAGCAGCGACGTGCGCAGCAGCAGCTGCTGCAGCGACGCTGGCATGAACGCGATGAGCCCCTTCGTGGACGCCTCGTCCAGGTACCATCGCCATACGGGGACGCTCCACGAGTACACAAGCCCGAGCCCGCCGTACGTGAGCGACAGGAGCGCGATCATGACACGCCGCGAGAGGAACTCGGTCAGGATGACGGTGAGCGACACGCAGACCGTGAGGCAACACGCGATGCGCAGCAGCAGCAGCGCGAGCTCCAGGCGGTTCGCCACGCCTGAGTGCGCGATGTTGAAGAGCAGCAGCCAGGTCATCGGCAGCGAGATGGACAGGAACACCACGATGTGGTCCACGATGAACGAGTTGTACTTGCTGTAGTCGAGGTAGTAGACCCACGGCAGGTACTGCTTGTAGATGTGGAAGTCGTCCTCCAGCAGCGGCGAGAGGAAGTAGAGCGCGCAGCTCAGCAGCAGCGCCGTGGACGCCGCCGCGAGCATTTGCACGCTCACGGCGTGGCCGTACGTCTCGCGCAGGAACGTGTCAATCATGCGCTGGTAGAACAGGGACCACTTCTGCACCCAGTAGTCGGTCTCGTTGTCGCTCTCGCGCTTGCTCTTGTTGCTGCTACTGCTGTGGTGGTGGTGGTGGTGGTGGTGGGACGCTGGCGACGGGTGTGGCGTCACCATCGCCGCCACGTCTACGGTCGAGGGCGGAGAGGACGACGACGACGTGGATGAGGTCTCCGACATGGTCGCTGCGTGTCCTCGCCTGCTGCTTCGTCCGGTGCTTGAGCTCGTGAGCCCTCGTGGCGGACTCGGTCGCTCTTCTGCGCTTCCCACGTCAGAGCTGCGCATCATTCGAAATTTGGAAAAACAGTCTTGTATCGGGAAATAGTGATGCAGTGGTGGCAGGAAGTATAAAACCACCTCGTTTTTAAAACATTAAACACGCCACGTCATTGATTTTTACGAGTGTAAATACGCTTTCGGACTCGCCTTTCAAAGACCAATCGTTTGGCGGTTTCCATTCTCCGATCCGAGCATTTCCCATGTCACAATAGAAAATTACGCCTCAAGCCCCTGGAAGGAGATATAAAACCTCTCAGCTCCAAGCGTCCGATACTACCCCAGGTGCGTTGTTTCAGTCTCTGATGACGTTTTATATGTAAATCACATGACTGACTACCATACTACCATATATGCGATTTTCAGAACGGGAGGAGACGAAACCGAATGCCATGGGGCCGAGCACTATCGGACTTCGAGATGGGTCAGATTTCGATTATGAGTGCGGCTGGCACGAGCCAGAGAGCGGTCCCGCGCGCAATTGAGCGGTTCAAGATCGTTGCTCAAGCGTACTCGCGCAACTTAGAGGCCTAAAATACCACGCGGCGCCCAGGACGACCCTCTACGCTGACCCCAGCCACCCTCCGTCGCATCGTCCGAGCTGCTCAGACCGGCCGCTACTGCTCGTCCACTCGCTCGACCTGCCCGTTTCTGCTCGTTCCGTGCGTGGCGTGCTTGCACGAAAAGATACACTGCGCTACGTGAAGCGCAAGAGCAGCCCAGTGTTGAAGAAAGCGCACAAGCTGGCTCGCCTCGAGTGGGCTCGAGCCTCGGTAACTCTCAGGGTCGACTGGGAGTCGGTAATCTTCTCTGACGAGAAGAAGTTCAACCTCGACGGCCCCGACGGTCTTCAGTACTACTGGCACGATCTCCGCCGCGAGGAACAAGTCTTCTCGAGGCGCCAGGCGCCAGGCGGGTCGGTGATGGTGTGGTGGGGCGCGTTTTCAACGAAAGGAAAGTCTCGCTTGGTCGTCCTGCATGACAAGCAGAACAGCGAGGCGTATGTGCGCATGCTCGAGGAGAACCTGCTTCCGTTCGCGCAGCTGGAGCATCCAAGTGGGTACACCTTCCAGCAAGACAACGCCTCTATCCACCGCTCGCGCTACACCATGAGCTTGTTTGCCAAACGAGATGTGACCGTCATGAATTGCCCAACGCTGTCTCCAGACCTCAATCCAATCGAAAACGTATGGGGCACGCTCGCTCGTCGCGTTTACCAAGATGGAAGGCAGTTCGCGAACAAGCAGGAGCTCCAATCGGCGATTCTTCAAGCCTGGGACGAGATCGAGTCTGGCTACATCGAACGACTTGTTCGATCGATAAGCAACCAATGCACCGCTGTGTTAGAGCTCAAGAGGAGTAAGACACCGTATTAGCAACCGCTGATGCTTGCTTAAACGCTTTTATGGCCAATGTTACATACTTGGTCTTAAATATTTCCACCACAAATACGTTATTTTTTATTGCTCCATGGTTTTTGTTTTGAACGCTGAAATTAACACTGCCGGCGGACACGTAAACAGAAACCATGTGTCCAAATTTGAGTCAATTTGAGTCAAAATTCCGTTCAAGTCATGAAAATTCGGGTGATCTTATATCTCTTGCCACCACTGTACGTCAAAGACGCTCGAGTGGGTTGCATTTCTGCCGATGGAGCTGCTGGTGAAGACGAACGCATCGCCGAAGAAGAAGCAGAAGACATCGTCAAGCGCTCATGTTTCTTCATTGCTCCAACGCTTCATCTAACCCAACCAGACTCCTGCTCGTGTATCATCTTCAACTCTCTCTCTCTTGTCTTCGCTCGTGCCTGAGGCACTCGGAGCCAGCTGCAATATTTACCTCAAGCGACGGCCCTCGCCCTGGAACGGCACCACCACTTTCGGCGCCGGAGCCTTCTCCTCTTTCTGCTCCTCCTCTTCGTTCGCACCAGACCCAGACGCACCACCTGTGGTGTTGCTGCCGAGGCGGTTGCCGCTCGTGGCTGCAGCTGCAGTGGACGTCAGCCCGCTCAGCGACTGACCCGTCCCATGGAACGACTCGTACCGACGCATGCGAGCGGCGCGGAGCGCAGCAGCATCCGTCGAGCTCTGCTCGCCGCTCTTTTTGTTCAGACGCAGACCGCCGCCACCGAGCGCCTTGCCACGCACAGACTTTGCGACTTCGGCGGCCGAGACAGTCGACACGCCACCGTACGGAGCGTCCGAAGGCGCCGGCGGAGCCTGCGCGGCGCTCTTCACAGGCGGCGGCGGCACGTAGTCCGCCGGCGCTTCAAAGTCCACTTCACAGTCCGTCTCGATGATGCACGCAGCCGGCGCAGGACGCAATTCCCGCACGTCGAGCAGAAAGTTTTTGTTGTTGTACTTGAGGCAGATCGTGTCGCCGATCGTCAGACACGAGAACTTGCGCAGCGACGCCTCCAGGCTGTCGAGAGAGGGTTCACACACAGCATGTTCAGATTAGTCACAAGCGCCTTCCTGCATGCCTCAGAGCGCAGGAACGGATCAAACAAAGCAAGCTGAACGTACACGGCGCGCGGGTTGGTGATGTCGAGAAAGTCCTGGGACTGCGGACGGATCTTCACGAACGACGCCTTGGGCAACGAAATGTTCTGGATGTTGAGGATCCCGCCTTCCTTCACAAACAGGTTTTGCATCATCTGCATAGGCGGATGATGATGACCAGCAGCACACGCATGGTTAACTTCGATTAGGCGTGAGCACCAAGCAAGGATTGGAGTGGTGTGTGTGTGCGTGACATACCCAGTACGGCATGTAGCAGCTTCCCTCGGGAGCGCTGAACTCCAGCACACCGCAGTGCGAGTGGCGGTTCGCGCCTTCATTGATGATCTTGAACAGCATCGGGTACTCAATGTGCAGGCGCGCTGCAAGCAGTTCACACAGACGCGAGCGATGCACGATTCATCGAATGAGCTCCTCGAGAGGCGTTTAACGGACGGGACAACGACTGAGATGGCATCCCCCATTACCTAGCGTTTCCAGAGCGGACGGAGGCAGCAGGACTGCGATACAGATACGCGCGCGCAGATGCACACAAGTCACGTGATTCACAGGCCGGTCAGTGGAAGCGAGCGAGCAGCCACGCAGTTGTGAAGCCCTCGGTGCAGCAGACAGACAGACTCACTCTTGTCGCCGTCCTCCAAGTGAGCCTTGTCGCAGAACGACACCGGGTACACGCGGTAGTGCTCATCGAACCTGCGCGCGCGGACACACCCAGCAGCCACATGGTTAGCGCAGCCCGCAAGACAAGGCGGTCGTCTCCAGGCGCAAAGCCTCGCACCGTTGCGGGAAGTTGCCGATGTTGAAATTAACGCCGAACGGGTTGCCGTCGCCACCGAAGCCGCCAAACTGCACACACACACACGTAGAGGCACGCGAGCACCAGCAGCAGCACACAGACAGGCATGAGCTTCTTCTGACGCTCGTCATACAGACAGGCAGAGCGCTGCGCACGCACCATCTTGTCTCGCTCGCACTCGACCCACTCGCTCGCTCTCCGTTGTTCTTTCTCGAATCCAAACGCGTGATGCGACAACGAGTCGAGCCGAGTCAGTCGATCTAGAAGAGATGGTTTTGTAGCATCAGAGTCAGTTCTGATGCGATGGTCAAACTTGAAGTTTGTATGGAGAGTTTTATCCAATGAGTAGCTACGAGGCGGTCTCGGGAGCCGCTTCTGCGAGGTGGTTGGCTGACGGCGCGGGGTAGGGCTTGCAGCCCTACCCTGGGTCGATTATCGGCGTGCGATTCGCGGAAATACCGGCTAGGGTTCGCGGCACACACTACTCACTCGGCTTTTGTATGAAACAGTGGATTTTGAGATCCGAGTTTTCAAAATCCACTGTTTCATACAAAACCAAGTGAGTATGTATTCACAAAACTGGGTGCGTTTTTGCCAACGTGAGAGCTGTGAAACATATTTCGCAAAAAGGGGTTGCAGTTTGTACCAAAACCAGTCGTCTCCTCGGCACCCGCTTTTGACGCAATCGGGATTCGCAAAGCGACAAACTCGGCGCAAATGGACATGGCGACGCGCGAGCGGCTCGACGCTGCTGCGGGTGCGCTGGCTGCAGTGCGAAGCATGAGCCCGCGACTATGGGAATGAATGTGTGTACCTGACTTTCTTTTTCATGTGCGCAGAGAGGATCGCGGCAGCGGACTTCCTGCTCGTGGCAGCAGGCGCCGGTTTCTCTGGTGCGAGTGCATTGCGCGAATGCATTGCAGAATGGAAGTAATGGGCTGCTCCTGCGGCTGACTAACTGACTAACTGCGCTGATCTCTTGTGTGTGTGTGTTTCTTGCTGCTGTGTGCACTCGCAGCGGACTCTGGGCTTCCTGTCTACAAGTGCGTCTGCTTTGGCGAGTACGCGGGAATGGATGCGTCGCTCACACAACCATTTGCTGCTGTGGGATGAATGCTCAGCGACATCGCGTCGATGGAGGCGTACGAGAAGCTCGGCGTGGACTACCAGGACCTCTGCGACCCATGCTGGGTGCGAGAGCTGCGTGGTGCGTTGGTACTGTATCAAACACAGACGCATGCTGACTGTGTGCTCATGTGCAGCTGGGAGACGACGACGAGCTCTTCTACGGCTTCTGGGGAAGCTGCTTCAACGCCTATCGCGACGCCAGCCATCACCGAGGGTACACCTGCAGCTGCCCAGTGCTAGTCACAGTGTCGCCGTTGTTGCTGAGCTGACGCGCTGTGTTATTCGTACAAGGTACGAGATCCTGCGCAAGTGGAGGCAGCGTCTGGTGCAGAAGCGCGGCGACCAAAGCGCCTTCCGGAGCGCGTTCGATCGCCTGCGAGTTGGCAGCGCGCTCCCGAACTCCGTTTCCCAGGGCAGCGTCACGAGCGACCCATTCTTCGTCTACACGTCGAACGTGGGTCTCCATTAGCCACCTGCCTAACTTTGGGCATTCATCGGCGCTGGGCTGACTGACGAGTCGTTTGCTGATACAGGTGGACGCGCATTTCCATCGCGCTTTCGCAAAGGACGAGATCTACGAGCTGCACGGCAATGTGGAGCACTGGCAGTGCGCCGGCGTTAGGCGGACTGGCGCAGGGGCGACCAGAGAGCCGTGCGGCGGGACCTGGAGAGCTGAGGCGGACTGCAGGTTCGCGGTGGACACGACGACGATGAGAGCGAGCGGCGGCGCAGTCGCTGTATGCAAAGAATGCGGCGGGAAGGCGCGACCGAACGTGCTCATGTTCCACGACAAGAGTTGGATTGCGAATGTCGCCGAGGAGGTAGCGTCGCGTGCGGGTCATGGCGTCTGTCTGCTGTGTGCGATGGAGTGCTGATGCTGACGTTTGCGAGCGTCTCGCTGTCTGTAGAACCGATACGTGGCGTGGGAAGCTGTCGTGGAGCAGGTTTGTGCGAGTTGCTTGGCGATTCGTGCTGATGTTGCTTTGGTGTTGGCTCAACGCACTTGCTGTGAATACTTGTATCAGATGCTGGAGGAAGATCCGAGTCTGCGGCTCGTTGTGCTCGAGATCGGCTGCGGCACGAGAGTACGACCGACATCCTCACCATGAAGCAGCGTGGCTGAGGAGATCTGCTAACCTGTGTGTGATGTGTGCGATCCTCAGGTGCCGTCGGTCCGCAAGGAGTGCGAGATGGTCGTCGCGGACCTCTTCGAGCGGTGCGGTCGCGCGCAGGCGTCGCTCATCCGCATCAACCCGGATTTCGCGCACTGCGACCACCCGGTGCTCGTGTCCAACGACCTCGTGCTATCGATCCCCACGCGCGGGCTCGAGGCGCTGGAGGCGATCGACGAGGCGCTCAGCGCGTCGCAGGCGACGCCAAGCTGATGACGACACACTCCGAGAGGATGGTATAGAGAGATGCATAGCTGCATGCTTCATCTGTGAGAATGACAGCCATCGCGTTCAGGTGCTTCAGCGATCGGTCGTGGGAACCGGAAGCTCTGGTTTGCATTACGTGATGTGTCCATCCATGGCTAACTAACTCAGGTTGGCTTGGCAGTGGCAGGCGCGACGGTGTTGATCGCCGTGTTGAACTCGAAGTCCGCGAACTGCTCCTGCTCGTCGGGCTTTATGCGCTCGGACGGTTCGGAGCTCTGGTCCAGCACGTCCTCGAAGTCCACGGCAGCCGTGTTGCAGTTTGCCTTGCTCTCGTCCACGACGGGACAGAACGGCGCCGCGAGCGTCTGCTTGGCGTATGCGTCCCAGTCGAAGCCGCTGAACCACTCGTGCTGCATCACCTCGGCTGCGCCGTTGTACCCGAGCCGCTTGGCTTCTTCCGGATGCAGCAGCCCTCGCAGCAGCGACCGGCAGCTCTTGGAGAGCTTGGACGTCTTGGATGCGTCGAGCATGTCGGGCGTGTAGTAGTCGATGTACTTCTCCTCTGGAAAGTCCGTCAGGATGCCGATGCAGTTCTCCAGCCGCGCCTCGACCCCACCAGTCCAGGGCTTCTTGCCATACAGCAGCTCGTGGCACAAGATGCCCAGCGAGAAGAAGTCCGCCGCCACGCCATGCTCGTGCGAGCCCATGAAGAGCTCCGGCGCCATGTACGGCGTCGTGCCGCTGTTGCCGCGGTACCGGAGGTTGTCCGCCTGCACGGAGACGCCCATGTCGGTCAGGCGCGGGTAGCCTTTTTCGTCCAGGATGATGTTCTCCGGCTTGACGTCGCGGTGCAGGATCCCCTTGGTGTGCAGGTACTGGAGCGACAGCAGCGTGCCGGCCAGGTAGAATCGCGCGTGGTTCTCGGAGAAGCCGGTCTTGTACGAGCCAGTAAGGTGGAATTTGAGGTCGCCGCCGAGCAGCAAGTCCATGACCATGTAGCAGTTGTACTGGTCCTGGAACGCGTGGTGCATCATCACGAGGAACGGGCTCTTGACGACCACGAGCAGGTTGCGCTCGTTCCAGATCATCTCGACGCACCCCTTGTTCACGACCACGACCTTGGAGAGCGTCTTGACGGCGAACCACTGCGGCGGGTTCGTCTTCTTGCGGATCACGGCGTTCACCTTGCCGAAGCCGCCCTTGCCGATCACGCGGTGCACGTCAAAGTGCTTCATCGAGAGCACATTCGGGTCGTATCCCTTGCCGCTCGAGAAGACGCTCAGCCCCGAGCCCATGGCGAGTCAGAGCGCGTGTCGTGCTGCTGTTGTCTTGACTACTGGAGCCAGTGTGTGGCGCATGCACTGCACCGCGAGTGGGCTGACGGGTCACTACGTCTGGAGACTCAAGAGAGCGAGAGAAAGCGACCAAGAGAGAGACAAAGAGAGAGAGAGAGACTCAGAGCGTACGTGCATTAACGAGCGCTGCAGTCCGCAAGTCCAGACAATCGCAGGAGCCAAGCAGGCGGAATGAATGAAGAGCTCCGCTGGCAAACACGCGCACTAAACATACGCCAGCAGCGCTATTCGCAGCTCGAAGGTCGCTCAGAGCAGTTGTTGCTGCCACTTGGTCGTTACGCTCTCCGCCTCCTCCTGATCCATGATAGCCACAGACAAGACATCCCGCAACATTTGTTCGCCTGTTCGTCAGCGAAAGAGAGACTTGGCGGTGCTTGGAGGCATTCTTACCACCAGCACAGCTCAGAGCGCACCTGCGTGAGCGAGATCTCGGTCTTCAGGATGCGCGTGAACATTTGCTGCGATAAGCGCTGGAAAACGGACGCGCTGCCACAAACCACAAGCCCTGAGAGCTCCGCGATGGCGAAGCGGAGAGCTCCAGCCGCAGGTTCGGAGCCAGATCCGGCATCCGCGAGGAGCGCCGCGCCATTCTCGCGCTGGGGCTGGCGAGGAAACACGACTATGAGCGGCTGCGAGCTCGCGTCGTTCGCTAGGAGCACGTTGTGCGGGATGCTGCGCGTCTGGAGCAGAGCGACGAGCGTCCACGCGACCTTCACAACACTACTGAACGCGTCGCGCGGACTCCCACTGTTGCTGGTTGCGCCGCGTGGCTCACTGGCACCGATGGCGTAGCAGTGCATCGGCCAGTCGGGGATCTCAAACGCAGCCGCGCCGTCACACTCAAAGAGCTTTCGACGCGGCTGGTTGAGGATCGGGAACCGGCGCTCGCTGTTGCTGGACACTGCGTCCATGAAGAAGCCCTGGAGGTGGAAATGGTTCACTGACGACCACGCGCCGACACTGTTGAAGCCTGCCTCCCTCGAAGACAATCGCGCAGCAGATTTGAACTCGAAGCCCACAACCCAGAGACAGCAGCGAGAGGCTGTGAGACGCACCTAGGGCGAAGTGCGGCTCGTGCGCTGCGCAGACGATGCTGAGTCCGTTCCGGAGGTACTGGCGCTCGAGCTTCTGCGGCTTGACTTGCGGCAGGTCCAGCACAACGAGCGAGTGGCCACGCATCTGAGAAGACAAGACACGAGTGAGCAGACGAGTGGGTCAATGGGACGCCATCTCGGTACACGCAAGAAGTGGCGAGGCGCACCAGTGGCGAGACGTTGACGAGCACAGCATGGCGCGGCAGCTCAGCGAGCGTCTCCGCAGCGTGCACGTGGACGACCTGCTGCGAAAGAGCGTCGCTCTCGTCGCTGCCATCGAAGCTCAGCGCGCACAGCAGCTCGTTTGGTCTGGATGTAGTTGTGTTTCGTCCAGTGAGGCGATGCATCACTCACGCAAGAGAATAGCGACTGTGGAGCGTGTGTGCACCTGATCTTGGTGAAGTTAAACCCCGACGACGACGACGCTGGCGGCGTCGCTGCAGCTGTCGGACGGAGTAGCTGCTCGTCCACCGGACGCTTCCGCTAGTGACCATCGAGCGAGCAGCAGCGGCACTCAGAGTGCTGGTTTGTGTGCGTGCTGGTGTGTGCGTGGAGCGACGTACCTGCGCGTGGCTCGGATTGAACTGCGCCACCAACTGGAGCTCCCCGTCCAGCACGCGGTGCTGCGCCTCTGTCGGCATCGAGCGCAGCACGCCTGCGCAGACACCAAAGACACACAAGAGGGCACATGATCAGCACACAGCACAGCTGCAGCACGAGCAGATCAGCACTCTCCACCTGCAGTCGCAGCGGCGGCGTCCCACTTCTCCAGCAGAACCGCAACGAGCGGCGCCATCGTCGCTCGACTGTGGCGATGGATACCAAATTATTGATCGCTGAGTGACAAAAAGCGCTGTATTCGAATCACACATGCATTGATTCTTCATTACGACACTCAGTGTGGCCATGTAGTTCACTCTCGAGCGCAGCTCGCTAGCACCACACTCGCAGTAGCGTCTCCTGAACTGATCGCTTCCCCCACACTACACTGCCACCTCAGAGCTTGGACGGCCCCATGGCGGTCTCCGTGCCAAACACCTGCCCGCCGTCCGTCGCGACCACCTCACCCGTGATCCAGCCCGAGCCCTTGGACGCCAGGAAGATCGCGAGACCCGCCATGTCGTGGGCTTCGCCGAGGCGCTCGAGCGGCAGATCCTTCGCGAGCTTGCCGAACGTGCTCTGGAGCGCGAACGTGATGCCCTTGGACATCTTGCTCGGCACCAAGCCCGGCGCGATGGCGTTCACGAGGATGTGTCCGCCGTTCGGACGGCGGGCGAGCTTCGCGGCCAAGATGCGCGTCAGGTGGTGCACCGCCGCCTTCGACGTGTCGTACGCGATCGTGGAGATCGGTTGCGGACGCAGACCCGCGGTCGAGCCCACGTTGATCACGCGCGCGCTGCCGTCCGCGGACGACTTGGCGGCTGCGTCCAGCAGCGGCAGCAGCGCCACCGTGAGGAAGAACGGCGCCTTGAGGTTGATCGATAGCACGCGCTCCCACGCTGCACATACCACCAGCATACACACACACACACACACATCGTATTAGTCATCACACCGCGCGCCGTGCATGCACAGAAGCATAGAAGCACGCGTACACTTGTTGTGGTGGTTGTCCAGATCGCCGCCCCACGCCGCGCCAGAGTTGTTGATGAGCACGTCCACGCGGGTCTCGTGCTTCGCGATCTCCGCCGCCAGCGCCTTGTTGCCGGCTTCGGTGGACAAGTCCGCCTGGATCGCCACGCAGCTGCCGGGCCCCTTGGCGTTGAGCTCCGCCGCCGTCTCGGCGCACGCCTTGAGGTCGCGCGAGGCGATGTAGACCGTGGCGCCGTTCTGCACGAAGCCGTCGGCCATCATCTTGCCGATGCCGCGGCCGCCGCCCGTGATGACGACGACC
>JAADWH010000599.1:0-18151 GCA_023335995.1 Globisporangium nagaii
ACTCCACGCCGTGCTCGGTGACAAAGTCTCGATACACGGCGTGTGTTGCGAGGCGCACGCGGTGTCCATCTTCCTGCAGTCGCTTCGCGATGCCGATGAACGGCTGCACGTCGCCTTGCGTGCCGACGATCATGATGCAGATGCTTATCAGAGGAGGAGGTTGGCAGGGCTTCGCGTCTAGTTCGCTCTTTGCGATTTCAGCTTGCTTCTCTGCGTGCTTGATCTTTTGCAGCAACGAATGGTGGTTCAGCTGCTGCTCTTCATTTCGCACCAATTGCAGCAAATCTTGCGACGACGGCGGGGCTTTCAGCGCAGCAAGGTCGAGCCTGTCTTCGTCTGCGATTTCCAGCACGATCCTGCCGTCGCGGTCGTGGATAGCAATCCCCGCTGTCTCGAGGTTCTCCACCATGTGCCGGTACGACGCGCTCCTAGCACTCTCGACTCGCGGGCGGTGATGCAGATGGTGGTGGCGCTCTTGCTTCTGTGCTGGCTGGACGTCCACTTGCGGTATGTCTGCCAAAAACGCGAATGAATCTCGCGCTTCTTGGGAATCCGGAGCGCCGAACTCATTTGAACGGCGCTGCTGTTGCTCACGGTCCGACGGCGACGACGGCGACGACGACGCTGAGGACGAAGAAGACGTCGAAAGCCGCGACGGTACGGACGAAGACGACAGCGTCGAGGATCGCGGCGGCGATAGAGAGGCGTCGCCAGGAAGCGTGCCGTGGTGGTGGTGGTGGTGGTGGTGGTGATGCGGAAAGTGCGCGCGAACTGCAGCTCGGAAGCGCTTGTTCCATTCCTGAAGTTGAGCACACACACACACACACACACACAGAGAAGCACGCAGGCACATATCCACAGTGTGAGCGTGACAGTCGTCCACAGCGCATCTCGCCTTCAGTCGTTTTTCTCAGTCAAGGAGCATAGAGCGCATGGCGAATCTTCGCGCGCGCACGTACGAGGAACTTGTGCGTGTGCGGGTGTTCTTCAGACAGCGGCGGTTGCTGCGGCGACTGCATCGTCGCTGGCGCTGACGGGACGACGGACAGCGAGAGCGTGTGCGGCGCGTACATGCGAGCGAGTGCGCGTGCTAGAGCGCGTGGCGAGCGACTGCTGGTGCTGGCGCTGGTTGGTCTGTGCGTGCGGAGTCTGCGTCGCTGCGGAGCTCCTCATTCTCTGATGACATCTTCGTCGAGCGAGAAAGCAATGACGCCAAATGGCTGTCGCTGTCAAGAGCCGCGGTGAATCTGCGCTCAAGCATCAAAACAAGGTGTATTCTTCAGAGTGTGTCACCAAATAAGCTTGAGTATCGCTTCGAAAGCACCGTGTTGTGAGAAAGGCAGAAATGGAAGCGGTGTGGACCACCCCACGCGCGCCAAAAGCGGGTCAATAGAATCGCTCACGCGGCGCACCGATACGAACCAGCAATCGAAGGCAACCTGCACGACGATCCAGCACCAGAGCTCACGAGAGCACGAGAGCTGCGGCGCACGAGAGCAGCAGAGCAGGACAAGAGGGTTGTACTTAAATTTATTCACTTTTTACATCGACACGAGGACGGGGCTGGTTTGGGTTCGTCGGCGAGCGTCCTCCTCGGAAGGGAAATATAAAAGCTGGAGATACACGTGGCGGATGGTCGATCGGTACCAGACAGACGACGGCGATGGCGGCGATGCCGATGCTAATGCTGGCAGCGCGCTCGCTCTAGATCCACACACCGTCGTCCGCCTCCGCCTCGGATGCTGCCGAGAGCGACTTGGACGAGCTCGGTCGGCTCGCGGGGTTCTGCATCGCCGCGGCCTTCATCGACGACTCCTTCTTCATGCGCGCCGTGCCGTACGAGACCGCAAACTCGAGCGTGAGGAACCACGACATTTTCTCCTCCGCCGAGTCGAACGCGAGCTTGATCTTGCGCGCGCGGTTCAGCGACGCGACGAGTCCGTAGCGCTTGCCGTCCCACTCGTCCACGGACCGCACGAGCCCGGAGAGCGCGAGCTCGGCGTTCTGTTCTTCCGACTCGTAGCAGCTAAAACTATCATTCTTGATCATCACGTAGTACCGCGTCCACACCTCTTCGTCCGTGAGGCAGTGAGCCCAGCCCTCCTTGTACGTCTTGCTGTTGTTCGCGCGTGGCTTCTTCACTGCCGCAGACAGCACCGCCATCCACGCAGTGTACGCCACGTGCGTGTCCGCGATCAAGCGCACCTCCTTGCCGCCGACCAGATGCAGAGACAGCCCATTGTTCTCCGTCGTCAGCGCCGTCACGTCCACGAACTCGAGCACGCCGCGCGCCGGGCGAGACGTGTCCTCACTGTCGTAGTACGTCAGCGTCTTGCCGTTGAGCGTGAAGTAGCGCCGTCCCCACGACCGCAGCGTCTCCTTCTGCTTGCGCATCCAGCCCTGCATCTGCAGGTCGCTGTCGTCCGACGCGTGCGACGAATCCGTCGACGAGTTGTTCGACGACGAGTTGCCGCGCATGTATTTGTTCCGGAAGCTGCCCATCGGTGCCATCAGTTCGTGCGCGCTCTCTCTTTCTCTCTCTTCTTGATTTAGCTTGTTGCTGTGGAGCTGCACGCACAGACACAGGCACGCAAAATCAACCCACACAGACAAAATTGAACGTCAATCACCGCGTCTTTTTTCCATCCAGCGGCAATCGCTCATACAGAAAAGCGCACACTGCAGCAGCCGCAGCAGCAGCATATCTATACAGCCGGCCAAATCAGGCATCCTCGTCGAGACACGCGCAGCGCAGACGTACACTTTGGAGTCGTCACGGGACGGTGATGGTCCCAGCGATGTCTCTCGCGCGCTTTGCTGCAGGCGGACGAGGGCGACGCGCTCGCTCGCACAGATAGACAGACACGCACACGCACAGGCGCGCGCAGACGAGCGGACGAGTGGTTGGTCGAGTGTGGACGGATGGACAGCCAGCCACGCCGAGCTCGCGGAGCTCTGAGGGGAAGGCGGAAGAACGAAGAAAAGCGCCAGCGACGTGCACTTGCGCGCGCCGTTGCTCGTTTCTATTCTGTCGCGCTTTGCGCCTTTGCTTCTTTGGCTCGCTCGGCAACCAGTTCGGTTGCTTGCCAGCGTCGCCGAGCATACAAACGCCAAGTGGAGAATAGAGTGCGGCAACGAGTGAGCAGAGCGAGCATCCTCGCCAAAACCCTGACCAGTGCAAAGTATGCTGCAAGCTGCAAACTGGACGCACGACGCGCTCTCATTGGAGGGCTTGCGGCGGTTCCGTAATCTATTGCTGTCCGGCAGCCAGTTTCCACTTTCGCACCAAGGAATGCCTTGGAGAATCTATACTATATCTGAGCGGTAAAATATCGTGTACAGCATTCAGACTCGTTTTGGACTTGAGCCATTTGCTTTTCTGACAGCGTTTTGGTGAGAAGGATGCTGCAGAGTAGGTTCGCAGAAAGCGTTTCACCCTAGAACCTCGACGAGGTTTTGCAAATATAGAAACACCTCGAATGTAAGGTTTTTGACTGATCGGAATAAGGTTTTGGATTGCCAACTCGCTGACTCTTTTGATGCGCATCGATGTCTACACGCAGGTTCAGCACGCTCCAGAAAGGCAACACAGTCCAGCTTAGCGAGCTGCGAGCAGCCGAACCCCCAGCAATACCGCGCTACATCGGCTCTCGCGAGCACTGTGCCCAGCCCTTCCCGCTTCTTTTATGCGCTCGCCACCATTTTTGTTCCGCCACTCGCGCACGCACGCGTTTGCGCCAGTGCAAGCAAGGACGAGCACGCGACGATCCATCGCGCTCGCTAATTGAAGTGCAGCGTAACGCGCAACGACACCACGCGAAGACGCCTCGCGCTACGCAGAGCGCGAACGCGCGCGGCGATCGGCGACACTGCGGACGAGCACACGACTCGCGGATATGTCGCCTCACAGTGGCACCCGCCGGACGCTGGCGCCGATATATCATTGCGACGACAATGCGATGGACGAAGGTGCTGACCGCCGCGGCGGACGGCAGAGAGCAGTCGCTAAATGCGAGGAAGCAAAAAGATCGTTTCTGTCGCCAACACGCCTTGTCGTGCGAGCGTGCTTGAGTGGGTATGCGTGGTGTTGCTCGCTCGGCCGCCATTCGTCACAGGCAGTCACAGTCAACGAGCCCGTCTCCAAGCCGCCGACGATCTTCCGGATGCAGCGAGCTCCTCTTTCTGGGTGGCTGCGCGTGCAAGGATTTCGGGAATGCGTGCGACGAGAGCGCAGCGAGCGTATGGGACGCGGATGGCGTTGACTGAGTCGTTGGCTTCTTCGACGGCCGCGCGCAGCAATGAACAGCCATCGAGATTGTGGATGCCTGTGCGTTGTTGCTGCTCATTTCTGCGGTGATCGGTGGATCCTCTCTTAGGGCATACAATCCCATCCATACATGTATGCTACGGAAGGGTATGCCAGCACACATCTATTGACTGACTCGCACGTTGTGCATCGCTGCAGCAAGCGGTGCGTGTTAAGAGAACGTGTCGGTTACTATGCGGGAAAAGAAATATGCGGGAGCAGATCATGCTTCTAGAGATACATCACTGTACTCGCCAACTGCGCATCGCCGAGAGCGCACTTGTGGCGGTTTGGCTCCATTCGGCTGTTTTTCTCATCGAAGGCGTCTGCTCGTGGTGGCTGCATGGGCACCCGCCAAACTGTCGCGATCGCCGCGTCCACGACTGCCGCGAAGCGTTTGCGCAGGGTGATGGCTTTCCGAGGGTGCCGCTCCTGTGTCCCAGTATGACCTCGCTGCCGCGGCGTGGCGCACCGTATCGGCTCGTGCGGGTGCTTTTTTGTGGGACGCCGCGCTCGCGCGGAAATGGAGGACGAAAGAAGCCGCCGCTGTCGCTCCGAGCGCTCGGGCATGCGCACGCTGTGTTGGCTTTGAGGCTCGACACAATTGCATTAGCAACGTGCAGTGAACAACAACAACCACCAGCAGCAAGCGACGAGCAAGCAAGCGACTAACCAAGCAACCATGGACACGAACTTCAAGGAGTGCGAGGAGCAGAAGGAGCGCGTGAAGGCGTGCTACGGCGACTGGTTCCACCGCCTCTGGGGCGGCTCGTTCGACAAGGCCAAGTGCGACCAGGAGACGTACGACTTCCGCCAGTGCGTCCGGGTATGTGTGTGTGTCTTGTTTGGTGGAGGTGTTGATGGTGACGATGCGAGTCTTGTGCGATCAAAGACTGACTGAGGTGCTCTCATGTGCTTGGCTGAAACAGGATGTGATGCGCCGCAAGGAGATGGAGGCGAACGGAGACTACCGCTCGCGCCGCCCGGAGGACCCGGCGTGGATGGAGCGCACAAAAGAGACGGTGCAAGACGCCGCGGAGCGCGTGCGCGAGGTCAAGGACGACCTGGTGGACAAGGTGTACCACGTCGCGGAGGACATCAAGGGCGAGTTCTACGAGACCAAGGACGACGCGCGCCGCAAGAAGGACGACCTGAAGGACCGCGCGTACCGCACGAAGGAGGACATCAAGAACGACACTCGCGGCACGCAGTACGACGCGCGCCGCAAGAAGGACGAGTGGAAGCGCAGCGCGAGCGACACGGCGGACGATCTTTCCGACAAGGCGTACCGCAAGAAGGAGGAGGTAAAGGACCGCGCGTACCGCACGAAGGAGGATATCAAGAACGACGCTCGCGGCACGCAGTACGACGCGCGCCGCAAGAAGGATGAGTGGAAGCGCAGCGCGAGCAACACGGCGGACGACGTGGCTGACGCAGCGTACCGCAAGAAGGAGGAAGTGAAGGACAGTGCTCGCGAGACGATGGACGACGCGCGCCGCAAGAAGAACGAGTGGAAGCGCAGCGCGAGCGACACGGCGGACGACTTGTCGGACAAGGCGTACCGCAAGAAGGAGGAGGTGAAGCGCAGCGCGAGCAACACGGCGGACGACGTGGCTGACGCGGCGTACCGCAAGAAGGAGGAAGTGAAGCGCAGCGCGAACGAAGCGGCCGACGACATCAAGGATGCGGCGTACCGCGCCAAGGAGACTGTGAAGGAGAAGGCGCAGCGCACGAAGGACGTGTGGACGGACAATGGCAGCTCGTACCAGAGCAACCGTAACGACTGGGAAAACACGAAGAACAACATGAAGGACGCGGCGAACCAGACGAAGGACAAGGCGAACCGCACGAAGGACGAGTGGCGCGACTCGCTCGGCCAGACCCGCGACGCGTACAAGGACTCGGCGCGGCAGACAAAGGATGAGGCGCACGACAAGAGCTTGGACATTGTCGAGAAGGTGAAGGAGAAGGCGGACGACTGGTCGTCGCTGGTGCGCGAGAAGACGGAGGAGTGGAAGGACATGGTGATGCCGCGCAGCAGCAGCAACTCGACGTATGACCACAGCTCGTCGGTGAACTCGACGACGGCGGAGGCGAACGAGACGATCCGAGACCGCGAGAAGCGTCTCGAGAAGGAGCGCCGCGCGAAGGGCTACTAAGCGGAGGCTTCCAGATACATTTGCAGTCGCCTCGCAATCGCGTGGCCGTTGCGAGAACAGTTGTGAGAAGAAGAAGAAGTGCATGTTGGATAGCTCGCGTTAGTTCTGCATGACAAATGTTTACATTCGTGCTTTTCAAGCTAATAAAGAGAGGCGGCAGCGATGTCGTCGCATTTTCACATTCTGCAGGAAATCGTCGGAGCTAGTGAGCTCTGTCAAGCGAGATGGAAATGGTCGGATGTGATGAACATTGTCGAAACACACGAACTTTCTCGGATTTGATGAACTCTGTCGAGATCGAATGGGCATCGTCGGAATGGTAGCATGGAGTGCACAACAAGCGAGTATCTGTGTGGGTTACAATCGTTTTCTTCTTCTCGTTCGCTTCTCATTTAGACGCTCTTGCTGCATGGCTGTGTGGATGCAGGCACGGTCGCTGTGATATATGGCCACTCTTGTGTGTGTGTCGCTTTATTTCCCCCCTCACACCGAGTCGTTCCGCTTACAACTTGGCGAGCGCAGCGTCGACGTCGGCGTCGCTGGACACGACGAAGCTCTTCGTGGCCGCCTTGGTGAGCAGCGCCTCGAACTTGTCCGCGTCCACGTCGGCGTCCACCTCCTTGAGCAGCGCCGCAGCTTCCGTCGCCGAAATCGACTTGACGCCCTTGCTCGCCTTGTTCACGAAGATCGCCGCCGCTGGGTGGTTCACCAGGTTGTTGCACGGCACGTTCACGGCCGCGCCGTTCTCGAGCGCGAGCACCTGCTTCTTCGACACCTTCGCACCGTCCACGATGGCACCGCCGAAGAACGACGTCACGCCCGCCGCGTTCCAAATATTAAGGTGGGCCGAGTACAGCAGACCCGAGTTCACGGCCTGGGTGCGCGCAGCGTCTGCCATTGTTGTGTTGCATCGCGACGAATGCTGCGAGTTAGCATCACGATCCAGTGAGCATTCGCAGAGCAAAGCTTCGCATCGCACGTACCAGAGGAGTTGAAAACCAGCGCCGACTTGTCGCCCTTCACCACCACGTCGCCCGGGAGCACGACCGACTCCGTCTCCGTGTGCTCGAGGAGCTTCTTCTTCGCGAGACCCACGGCGTCCTTGATCGACGACAGGTCCGCCGCGCCGGTGACGACCACCTTGGCGAACAGCGCGCCGCTGTCGTCCTTGTCCAGGAACAGTAGCGCCTTCGGCTCCTGGCCCTGGAACTCACCACCAGTGGCGACGTACACCACAATCGGACGCGCGGCGTGCGGGTCCTTCGTCGGCACGCGCACCAAGAGGCTCTGCGCGAAGAGCGCGACGAGCGGCGAGTCCGAGATCACGCGCACGCGCGTGCGGTCGTCCTTGTACGAGCCCACGGCGCCGTCCTGGGTGAAAAGGCTCTCCTGGTTCGACAGGTGCTCCGTCACCTGCTCGTACACGCCAGAGTACTCGCCGAAGCTGAGGTCGACGTCGACTTCCTGCACCGCGAACGCCTTGCCAGCTGCAGACATCCACGCACAAGCAAACACGCCGTCACAACGGTCAGTATCCACGCTCCCGTCTCTTCAGTCCTTCTCCACAGCAACGAGCTCGTCGCTATGTCGCTTCTTTCGTACCTGGCTTCTGGTCCTTGGCGAACTCCTGGAGCTTCTGCCAGCTCAGGTTGCGGTACGCGTCGCCGTGCGGCGTCACGTCGTCGTCCGCGAGCGACCAGTTGAACTCGATGTTCAGCCCTTCGTGCTCCTGCGGGAACTCCTGCACGTCCACATACACACAAAACAGCACGGAGCAATGCACCGCCACATCCAAGCCCGTGAATATCTTCCTTTCGCACCGCCACCATCACAAAACGCACAGGTGTGCGATCATTCTCAGCAGGCGAAAAAAAAAGACACGCGAGACGCACCACGACGAACTTGTCGGCGGCGTGCGGCGCGATGCTGAACGAGCGCGTGGCCGAGGCGGCTGCGCGGCGCGCCGCGACCGAGCGCAGCGCGCTCTGGAAACCCTGTCGAAGCGCCATCTCTGCCCGTTGGCTTGTCTT
This sequence comes from Globisporangium nagaii, assembly GCA_023335995.1. Lineage (NCBI taxonomy): Eukaryota > Oomycota > Peronosporomycetes > Pythiales > Pythiaceae > Globisporangium > Globisporangium nagaii. Next base: position 8,496 of record JAADWH010000599.1, read on the forward strand.
CCTTGCTGCTTTTGTTCCGGGGGTATTTTGCGGCGCTCGTCGGAAGAGCTCCGAATGACCGGCCGCGAATCGAGCTCTCTTTCCAGCCAATCCGAGGGCGAGGTGCACGATTTCAGCGAATCAACAAGCTTCAATTTGTATTTAGCGAATGAGCATGCAGAGATTGATGGAAAATGGAGCGCTCTATTCGGGTGGAGAGCGGACATCGCAATCACGAATCGAAAAGCTGCGAATATGCTCGAGGTGCTGGCGCAGGCGGCGGACGTGAACCTCGCGGCGTGCGGCATCGCGCCGACACTCCTCGGTGCGTGGCGCAGCAGTGCGTATATTTGTATGCTAGATAGTGCTGTGTCCTTCTGTGCGTGTATAAACCTTTACGAGAGCTTGCTTTGTGTGTGCGCTATGTGTGAAGAACGTCGTTTGGTGATCGATGGTGGCTCACATGATGTGGGTTCTCTGCAGCCGCTCTGTTCAAGGCAGGCTTCCGGTACAGATCGGATCTCGAAGGACTTTCTGCGCGAGAGCTTGCGAACGGTAGTGTGTGTCGACGATGCAAGATGAGTGCAGCGGTCGCATCTCTCACTGATGCATGTACTGGTGTGGAGCAGAGGCGAAGATCGATTTCAAAGATGCAGTGGCAGCGCTCGAGTGTACCAAGCGAGCGCGTGCAGCTAGCGGAAGCAGCGCGGCGGAGAGCAGTGTGACCGGAGAGTCTGCGAATGTGGGTGTGACAGCGCTGGATGTCCTGCAGGTGGGTGAGATGCTGGCGTTGTCCCAATCTCAGAATGATACCAATCTCACTCTCACTATTTCAATGCAGAAAGGAGCGAAGAGGAAGCCCATTCCCACGAGGCTCGAAGAGCTCGACGCGGTACTCGGCGGCGGGATGCAGTGCGGTGAGCTGACTGAGATCTGTGCGTTTTGTTGTGGGGAATGAGCATCGTGGTTTTCGGGTGCGAGGGAAGCTGCACACTGATTCGACATCTGGTGGCTTGCTGCTCTGAAGGTGGCGGACCGGGAATCGGCAAGACGCAGCTCGGGTTCGTGCTCGTCTGCGGCTCTGAGTTTGGTGCAGTTTGGTGCAGCTGATTGAAGGGGTTGCGACTGATCTGATGCGATAGGATCCACTTGTGTCTTGCGGCGCAATATGCCCTTGACACCGGGAGCACGAGATCGACTGCAATCTTCATCGGTAGGTGGAGATGGCAGGCACTGTGATTCGTCTAGATGCGCTGAACGGCTGACAGGTCGTCATGTCCTGTGGGGGCTGATATTGAGCAGACACCGAAGGGAGCTTCCTTGTGGAGCGAGTCGCGTCGATGGCATCGTCGTTCTCGCACGACTTCCCAATGGCTGGAAGTCGAAAGCTGGTGAGAAGTCGTGGCTTTCAGCTGTGATCTGTGCGTGCGCATCTGTCGCTAAGCACATGTATCTATTTGGCAGGGGCGGGACGATTTGCTCCAGGGTATCAGCTACTTCCGCGTTCACGACTTCTTGGAGCAGATGGAAGTGCTGCACTCGCTTCCTGCCGCGCTGCATGCACAGCCAGAGGTACAATGGTGCTTTCTCGTTTTGGATCTCTCGACGATCACTTTCGCTATGAGCCGTGCCAATTCCACCTGATGTGTGTTTGTGTACCTGATGTTGCAATCAGTGCAAGCTCGTGGTGCTCGACACGGTCGCTTTCCATTTCCGCCACGGCTTTGAAGACTACTCCCAGCGCACGAGATCGCTGGACACGCTGGCGAACGCTCTTCACAAATTGGCTGCAGACTTCAACATTGCGGTGCGTTGCCTGTGTTCTTTTGCTGCTTCGTGCTGGAAGTGTGCTCACAAGGAAGATACTGTTCTGCCTTGTAGGTTGTCTTGATGAACCACCTCACGACAAAGTCGTCACCCAGCCAGAGCATTGTGGAGACGCCAGCGCTAGGTGCGAAGTGGGTATTCTCTGACACCGCACTTGACTTTCCGGTTGAGCTCACGCTCTCCTCTCTACAACCAGGTGAAAGTTGGTCGCACGCCATCACGAATCGGGTGATTCTAGCCTGGGAGGTGAGTCTTTGCGCGAGAATCGGTGAGCCTCTTATCATCACGAGGAAACCTCTTGGATCTCACCTTCTGAGAATCGATCCAACAGGCAAACTGTCGGGTTGCGCGAATAACCAAGTCGTCGACGCAAGCCCACCGCTCAGCGCATTTTGAAAGTACGTTTGCAGATGGTTGGATTCGTATTCGTCATCCTGCTTGCATGAACTCAGTTGCTCTTGTTGCTGCAGTTTCTGAAAAAGGAGTGCGCGACTTCGATGTCCGGAACGGAGATCTCTGAGCGACTGATGTTGCACTTACAAGAGCAGAGAAGATGGTGATCCTGTTTGCCTATTGGATCAGATGCATGCACCAATTCGATGTGACAAGCGCTGTGTTCGACAAACCACCGAGGTGACAGCAATGGAATCAGCGTCGACAGAGCCAGACTTCAAGACGGATTCACACTGCGATCAATCGGATAGCGCAAAGACAAGCAGCATGAACTATGAACGAGAATGCAGTATTCTTCCGTGGTTACCTCCAGACAATGGCTGGCTGGACAGCAATGCACATAGCTACTCTGAACTTCGAGTCGCTCGCTGATCAGCTTGGTGTCTCACTCTGATGGTCGTCATCAGGACTGGATTGCGTGACCTCTTCACCGCTGACCTAAACAAGCGCCTCTTGCTTCTCGCACGCGAGTCCCATGTGGCCGGTGAAGCACTTGCAGGTTCCAGATGTGTAGTCGCATAGTCCACGGTTGGAGCACTCGCTCAGCTCACTCAGCGGTAGCGATACACCAGACGTCGAAACAACGATAGTTCCACCGGCAAGAACTGCCTCGGTCACGGTGCACGTTGCTGCTGCGTCTCCAACTGACTGCGGTTGCTGGCCAACTGTGGCGTGAGGTTTGAAGTTGCATCCGAGGAGGTGCTGGAACCCCGACGTGCCGGGTTCTGATCTGTAGCGCACGACGCATAGAGTCTCTAACGTGGCAGCTTTCGTAATCAGTGTTCCAGTGCTACCTGTTGTTGAAGTAGCTGCTGGCGCATCTCTGGTGAACGGAATTACAGTGCCGACGGCGTACACTGTAACCGTGTTCAGCACGTTGTTCGGGAGTCGGCGCAGCGCAGTCTGGATCGGCAAGCACGGGCCAGGATCCCCGGCGGTTGCAGCAACTACAGTTGAGTCAACAGTGATTGCTGTAGTCGTGTATGCGTTGCCGTACGGATCGAAGTACGTCAAGTAGCCTTCGACAGACGCAGTCGGGGCGGCGATGTAAATGGCTTGGATCATCTCAACTTGGTTCGGGGTCAACTGGTCGTCTCCTTTCGGACATGTGCGCTTCGCGCAGCTGTGGCCCTCGTAGCCCGGGTCGCACTTGCAGCCCATGATCTTCTCCTGGTCCCAGAGCGTGTACTTCGTCGCCTGGTTGCCGCCGACGCGCTTGTCGAACGAGTTGCGCGCGAGCTCTTCGATGAAGTCGCACACACCGTGGCCGCTGCAGTCATCCGGACAGGACATGCGGCGGCATCCACTGCCGGAGAACCCGGCGTCGCAGTCGCAGACCCCCTTCTCGCGGTCGCACAAGCCCCGGTTCGCGCATTCCTGGTAGTAGTGCGCGTCGTTGTCGCCCACCGCCGTGTCGTGCCACGCGCGCACGAGCGGGCACTGGCGCATCGAACAGTCGCCGCCGATCCAGTTCTGCATGCAGCTGCACACGTCGTTGGTGCCGCAGCTGCCGTGGCCTGAGCACTTGTTCGGACACGCGCCGAGCGCAGATGCGACCAGGAGCACCATGGCCATCGCCACGAGACACCACTTGCGCATCGTTGAGGAATCCTCCTTGCTCAGCGCTGCCGGATCTCGTCTGGTGTCGTGTGCGAGTGTTGCTGCTGCCGCCGCTGCTGCTGCTGGTGGTGACTTTGGAGGCGGGTGATGTCTGGCGCCGATGAATCCGATTGTGAGCGAGTGCTGCTGCAGCCACGAGCGCTCGGCGGCGATCCGCTCCGGAACGCCCCGACTTTCCTGAAGAGTCACCGACCGCTCACGCGCTCGCTGCGTGAACCGAAGCGGCGCATGGCAAAACGGATCGAGATGGAGCGGTGGCGGTGCTGATGTATCTTTGGAGCCTGGAGCGTGAGCAGAGCTGGTGCATGGCTCGGCTGCGGTTGTGAGTGGTCGGCCGTTCGTTTCGGGGTCCCGAGCTCAAACGTCGCTCGCTCACGACGACCACTCGGAAGCGACAGCAGCAGCACCGTCCTGTCCATACGACTCTCCACACATCCAAACACTCGGTGAGAGTCTGCGATCGCACACTGTGGGGTCACACCCGAGCTCAATGTGTGAACGAAATGCGGCTGTGTTCGTCCCGAGCATGCCTCTGTCTCTTCGAGTTCGTCTGCGCTATCACCACAGCAGCAGCAGCAATCTAGTTTTCTCTGACGCATGGATGCGCACCAATATGCCACAGAACACACGTACACACACAACAAGTGCCAATGCATTCGACTCGGACGATCAAAAATGACTTCGCAGTGTTTCGTGGCGGTTCCTCGTGCTCGACTTCCTAGAGCATCAGCGCGAGCCAGCCAGCCACGAGCGCCACGCCTCCAATTGGCTGCACAGCACCGCACAGAAACGCGTGGTCAATACAGCACAGCTCACAATCGCATCACACTGCTGCTTCGATCTGATCTTGAAACGCATACCGTGATCGCGCCGAGCTTGCGCTGGTCGGTGAGTACCATCGCATACAGCGAGCCGGAGAAGAGCAGCGTGCCCGTCGCGAGCAGACCTCCTGCGAGCGCCGGGCGCCTCGCTAGCGGCGCTGCAAGCAGCACCACCGAGTGGAGGAGCTGTGGAGCGCGAGAGAGAAGAAAGCATCGACACAGCAATGGGAGAGTCACGACACCGTCCACGACAGAAGGCGTTGCGGTGCCCAAATAACCAGCACATGCGAGTACAATAGCGTACGTGGTAGTGCGCAGCGGTTTCCCAGTTCTTGAGCATCTTCTCATCCTTCACGTGCGCCTTGAGCGCGTGCGCTCCGAACGCGCCTGCTCACTCACACATCCCCCACACGATCCAGACTTGATTTGTCAGTCGACACCATCAGCATCCAGACACCGCAGCAGGCACCGCAGCAGACCACATGAGACGCACCGAAGAGCACGGCGCTGGCGCCAGAGACCGCGCCGATCTTCCACCAGAGTGACGACGACGGGATGATCACGGCGCTCTTCATGCTTCTCTTGCTCGTTGACTTGCTTGTCCAGAATGGGAGGTGGCCACGAACAGCTTCAAGCCCAGAAAGACGCGCGCTTTTGCTTCCTGGCGGTGATTGGATGTAAACTGCCATTTTAAGCCAATCATATTGTAAAGTGGATGTTTTCTGCCAATAAGAGAAGGGTTAGCGATGGTTGCTCTGGAAAATCTGCATCCATCAAACATGGATGCAAAGTGCATCGCGAGGACGAATGCGATGGGATCGTCACGTGACGGCCGATGGCGCGTGGAAAGCGTTCATTGCAGTGCTCTGTGTATGTCTGTGTGCTCTGTGCCGTGCAGAACTCTCGCTATGAGCGCTTCATGAACGCCACCGCTTCACACGCGCTTCTAATAATACCAACCGCCACACTCGCAACCATTCCAGCGCACGAGTTCACAATCCGCAACTTTCTGCGTGCATCTGCGTGGATGAGTGAGCGATGGTGCGCGCCACGAGCGAGTCGCTGAGCGCACGCCTGCGGACGCAGGTGCGGCAGTCAGCCACAGCGCCGGACGCCAGCGCTGCTGAGAATGGGCTCTGGGGCCACACCGAAGAAGCCGATGCAGCCATCTCCCCACAGGCACAACGAGAGCAGCAGCGTGATGCAAGAGTGCGTTTGTTATGCTACCGCTAGCGGCACATGAGCCTGTCTACCTTCATGTGGACCCTCACCGACTACTACGCTCTGTCCATGCAGGTCCCGATGCACCCATGTCCCCGCCACATCAAGGTCCGTTGGAGCTCGCTGCCTCCTCCGTCCCCTCTGCTGTCTGTCGCCTGACGCAGCTTGCTCATGCACCACATCCATGGCAGCCGTTGCTCTTCTTCTATAAGTACCTGCAGCCCATCCCGGACAGCGGACGCAAGCTCAGGCTCAACCTGCCGACGACGGTCGTCTGCGAGCGCGCGGACGGCCAGGAGGACGTGCTCTGGCTGCGCACGGACGCGCTCGGGCTCGTCGTGAAGGAAGAACGCTCGGCCGGCGTGCCCTGGCGCAAGAAGCTCCATGCTGAGCTGCTCCCCAGTGCGCCGATGAGCGGCGAGCAGCAGAGCGCAACTGGCGCAACTGGTGCTACTATCAGCAGCGACTCGCGGGAGGACCCCGTGGTGGCAGTGCGCAACGTGGCGCACTGGCGCGGCGGCAGCAACAACAAGTCGCTCGTGCTCACGCGCCAGACGTTCGAAACGGTTACTGGCGCGCCATCCGAGCTCGCGTTCAGCATCCAGCAGTTCGTGCGCTGCCGCGGCTCCCATGCGAGCATCTACCGCGTGCGCTGGTGCGACAAGGAGACCAAGTGCTTCGCTGTCAATCTTGTGAACGAGTGCGTGAGTGTGCTGTGTGTGCTACTGAGGCGTGCTCTGCTTGGCAGCATGCTGACTGAGTGAGTCTGGTTGTGTCCTTGCAGTACGCTGAAGCCGAGTGATGCACAAACCGAGGTCGTCGTCGAATGTAGGTCGATTCTTCAGCATATTCCTCTGTGCCACAATACATATCCACCTGAGGCTGATGGCATGATCTCTTCATCAACCAGCAGCGCCACGCCCGACGCTGCCTCGAGCGGGATCGACATCCTCTTTGCCGCAGTCTGCGGAAAAGTCCGCGTTCGACAGTGCGATCCGTAAACTCGATGCGCTCTCGCGGTTCTACTGCGTCTCGTCGACCACAAGCGACCCGAAGCGATTCCACCGCCTGCCAAAGATACGAGGGAACCCGATCGCCGAGGGCGTGAGCGCAGCCAAGCGCATCGTCGAGCATGTGCAGGCGCAGCTGCCAGGCATTCGCATCCCAGCGATGGTGGTGGACTTCATCAAAGACGGCAGCGGCACGTGGTGGTTCATCCGCGTCGTCAGCTTCGACGCGTTCTACAGGGTCTCCGTGCCGCAGGAGGTCATGTATTTGCCTGAGAGCGTGACCCACGTGCACGAGCTGATGCGCTCCAAGTACTTCCGACAGAGCCTAGCAAACCCAGGCTCCAGCTCCTCGAGCAGCTCAGGGACTGGTGCGACCCAGGCGGAGAAGAACCTGAACCTGACGATCCCAGAGTGCTTCCTCTGCGGCTCGTTGTGCGAGTTCTCCAAGGCGTTCACGCAGGAGCTGGTGGCACTGCTGAAGGACTGCGACGACTCGCACGGCGGCGTGCTCAAGGAGCTCGCAGAGTACCGCATGACGCTCAAGATGGCGGTCGACACGATCTACTTGCTGCGCCAGCGCGCAGTGCTCATGCCAACGTGGGAGAGCGCGGTCGTGGCGCTGCGCAAATCCCCGGCGCAAACGGCCGAGTTCACGGTCTGCTTGCTCTGCTATCGCATCTACAAGCAGCAACAGAAGCTCCACGATATCGCGCTCGAGCTCCATGGCATCTTCAACGCCGTGAGCGGCTCCATTGCCGACCAAGCGTTGGAGAGCAGTCTGAACAACGTGAGCGGTAGCCTCAACAGCTTCACAGACGCGCGCGCGACGAGCGACATCTTCGACCTGGCGTTCTTCTCCAAGCTCGAGATGCCGCCCGCGTTCGCTGCCAAGTCGATGCGAGCCGTTCTCGACAGGATCGAGCAGTTCCAGTCCGAGTCGTGTCCGAGTCTGAACCGCGGACCAGCCGACGAGTGTCACTCAATCAGCGAGTACTCAGCCGTGAAAGGGGAAGACGTGGACCCGACGTGCACGCAGATGCGACTCGCGTTCTTCTTCCACGAGCTCCAGGACGGCGGACCAAACCTCGTGCCGACGGATTTCTACCTCGAGTACCAATTAGGTCAGGTGTTCAGCCGCCTGCACCTGGAAGGCAGCAAGTGCCACACGCCGAATCGATGGCAGCTCTGCGAGACGCGCATTCACTACTTCTGCGCGACGTTCGACTCGTTCGCTGACTACTGTCTGGAGAAGCGGCTGCTGATCAAGATGAAGACGATCGACGGCGACGAGTTCCACGGCTGCACCGTGCTCTCGCTGCGGCCGCTCATCACTGCCGCCAAGCGCTTTGGCAACTCGCTCTTGCCCGAGAGTCGCACAGACTACCTGGTCGAGATCCGCACTGATGCATACGGACTCTTGACGCTCAAGCTCACGCTCGGTTTGCTCGTAGACAGCGTCCCGTTCGGCCACGTGCGCGAGATTCTGCTGGGCAAAGACTTCCTGCGGGAAGAGCCCATGGGCGTGTACTGGCCACCGCCAGCGTTCTGCTATTCGGGGCTCGCAGTGCCGAAGGACTGGATCGGCGCGCTCATGCCGTCCGAGTACATCTCTGTTGTACCGATGCGGACGCACATGGCGGGGCATCTCAACAACGGGCGGCACACTCGAGGCACTGGCAACGAGCCCTCTACAGCTAGCTCAGGACTTGTTGCGCTGGGTGAATCGTCGAGAGCCAAGCGATCGAAACGGCAGACGTCCGTGAGCTCAGCACACGACTCGCTGCTCCAGTTCCAGCGAGATTTCGGCAAGCTCCACGAGTCCGCGTCCGATGGGTCTTCGATTGGTGCGCCAGTGCGCTCGTCAGCAAACTCTGCGATGGCTACAGATATGGCGAGTCGTCGACCGATTCTGTCGGGGAAGCCGCTGACGATCGCGATCACGGCGGCGAAGCGCGTTGTCTATCGGATTGCAGGCGACGTGAGCTCGTTCCCAACGTTCCTGCTCGGCATGTTTCTGCGCAGTGCGAACTTTGTTCTGCCCAGGGAAGGCAGAGATGGCACTGCTGCTGGTAGCAGCTTTGGGAACGCGACGCTCGCCTGGCGCAGTGCTGCGAGTCTCCAGTTCACGAGAAGATACTCGCTCGATCAGATCTTCGGCGACATGAAGCTTGTGTGCTTGCCGGCGCTCGTGGTGCTAGGCGAGTTGCTGCTTGTGATGCTCAAGTGCCAGGCGATCGCTGCCAGCATCGAGCTGCGAAGCCTTGAGGCTCTCGTCGAGCCGTTCTGGCTGTACGAGGCTGATGCGGACAGCGGTGGGAGTAGGATCTGGAGATCCGTGGCGAAGAAATCAGCCCACTCGCCAGAGCAGCGCTCGATCTGGAACCGCGTGATCCGGAGGTGCGAGAGCGCGAGCTTCCACCCAGGCTTCTTTCGCGCAAGAGGCGCTCCAGAGAGGACGGCATCAATGCTGCAGCTGGAGTCAGATGGCGGTGATGACAACCTGGGAGCTGGAAATGCCGCATCCAAGCCAGAGGTGTCGCTGAGCTCATCAGCTCACCCGAGCGACTCGCTTCGAGTGAAAGTCCAGGCGCTCGTGCTCTGCGAGATCTTTGAAGAGATGGAGGTGCAGGACAACGGCTACATCGACATCGCCGAGGTGCGATCGCTGTCCAAGGTAAGAGCGACTCCGAATGCTCTCTCTCTCTCTCTCTCTCTCTCTCTCTCT
>JAADWH010000600.1:0-18140 GCA_023335995.1 Globisporangium nagaii
AAAGTTATTAGGATTGTCTACAATGGAAAACCAAGTAGAAAAGAAGGTACTATAGAAAAGATCCTGTGTAAGTACGGTCATGGTCTCTTGCAGGCGACAGACGCCAGACGCTCTAGCGCACAACCCAACCACGCCGCCTGCAGCCGCAATAGCATCTTGTGGGACTTTCTTTGATCGCTCGCTCCCCAAACCTCGAGCCCTTCACTGCCACCTCGATCACTCTCTCATCAGAGCTTGATGCGGATCTGCTTTTGCTCCAGCACCGTCGCGAGCACAGAGACCGCGAGCATGTAGACGCCAAGCACCAGCGACGCCACAAGCGGACTCGCTTCGATCGTGCGCATGCTCAGGTTTACCGCGCCAGTCATCAAGTTCGCCTGGATGGTTTATATCAAAGCAGACAAGCACAAGGGGGAGGAACAGGATCACAGGTTTCACACCGTCAGTTGCTTGCATGTATGCAGAGCTCACTCGTGCTGGACATACAGCCTAACAACAACCCAAAGCTGCTGTTGGTACGCACCACGAAGAAGATGAAGAGCTGGTTGTGGCTCACGCCTTTGAACAGCAACGGCGTGCGCGGGAGCATGCTGGTATCGCGCATTTGGACACAGAGAGACACACAGGGTCAAGTTCGGTGGGCTCGCAAGCAGAGGAGCATGCATCGCAAAGACGCCACGACGTACCACACGACTTGGATCACACAGTACATCCCCAGCAGGAAGAACGACTCGGCCAGCACCCACAGCACGTACGACAGGTTCACCTGTGTTTTGGTTGCAGCAGTCACAACATCCATGCAAACCTGTCAGCGGCAGCTCACATCATACACACTACGGAAGCAAACACAAGACAAAGCCAGGAGGCGTACCATGCGTCGCGACGGGCGTGCAACGAGCCGCGTGGTGAGGAACGTGGCGACCACGAGCACGAGAGTGACGACCGAGAACGAGAGCGCGAGCCAGCGGATGTTGCGCATCGCCTTGCCGCCGTTGCTGTCCATGTAGCTGAAGATCACCTGGCCCGTGAACACTGCCAGCATGTACAGCGACGTGTAGCCTAGCGCAGCAATGGTATAGCAGCAGTGGATGGTGAGCCACTCGCTGAATCTACGAAACGTGCTTCCGTGTATGCAAGTGCGGTGTACCTGCGAGACTCAGGATGCCCTCGCGGTTCTGGCTGAAGAGCGTGTCTCGCGGCGCATTCAGAATGAACTCCTCGCCGCCGTACTGCGTCAAGTACGCTTGGTACGCTGTTCATATTCATGCACACACCATATGCATGAACAACACACTTGGTCAGTAGACTCAGCACCACTGGTAGCCACACCAGCAGCACACAATGTGCCACGCACCAACAGCCATGACGACTGCGATAACGGGGCTCGTCGCCGCTCGACCGAAGAGCTGCAGGAGCGAGTAGACCAGGTAGACGCCCGCGAGCGTAAAGTAAAAGTTCCAGTGCACGCCGTACTCGGTCACGTGCTCCTGGTAGTTGACGCCTTTCACCGTCAGGAAGCGCACGACGCCGAGAATCGCGACGAGCACGATCGGGCGGACGAACGCGTAGACTCTCTGCGTGAAGCTGCGCGCCTGCTGCTGGCTTGCGAGTCTACACAGCAGTAAGACAAGAGGGTTCTCGCACTCAGTCAAGATGTCGAGGTTGCGCCACATCACCATCACGCGCAGTCCACTCTCTTGAATAGAGGGCGATCGCTGCACTGGGCTGTACCTCTTCGCGCCGGCGGACGGACGAGTCTGGCGCGCATAGGACGACACGATCGCCGACGACACGATGAACGCGCCAACGCCGATGTCCATCTACACATTTCACAGCAGCAGCGATCAGTCGATGGCTTCTCTGACACTACGATAAAGCAGCGCCAAGCCACAGCAGAGTGTAGCATATCAGCAGCACGTACGACACTGAAGCCGAACGTCTCGGTCTTTGCGAACCGTCTCGGGAACACAGTGAAGTCCACCGCGAGAATCGCGAAGCAGCTGCCATGCAAACCCGATCGGTGAGTCCTCCCAGCGGATCCGCGCCAGTGCATATTGGCAAGTCCAAACAGTCGTCTCAAACGTACGTGGAGTGCATGATCTGCGCGCGGAAGCACGTGAGGAACGGCAGCTCGTTGCCGAGCAGCTGGTTCATCTTCTCCTTGCGGCAGTGTTTGTTCACGAACTCGCGCGCGTGCTTCCACGACAGCAGGTTGAGCACGAGTGCGGAGAAGTAGACGCTCGCGAGCAGCGGCAGCGCCAGCTGCGCGTGCGTGAACGCGACCATCGTCGGTAGCGACAGGAGCAGGAACTCGACGGCGATCGTCACCACGAGGCTCTGCGATCCATTCCATGCATAACGTCAATACGAGCCTGAGCAGTACGACACGGTACACAGCGTGTACGTACAAAGTATCCTGAGCCGACGGCGCGCAGTCCCGCGACCTCGAGCAGCAGCATCACTTCCGAGTAGAGCCATTGCGTTCCCTGCACAGGCGATCAATTGCAATAGCAAATAGCCAGAATATCAGTGGGACTGTTTCCAGCGACGACTGCGCGATGGCTGCGAGCAGCAGGCAGCGCGAGCGTGAGACGCACGGGCATAAGCGCGAAGACGGCGAAGACCTCGCGCGCCGTCGTGCCCTGCAGCCCGGCCACGAACGCCTCCTTCGCGTGCTTGTACTCGTCGTCCGCGATCATTTCGTGGATATCGATTTCCACCACGTCACACTTTTTTGCTTGCTGTCCAGAATTGTCGAAAAGCGATGAAAAGGACAGATTGGGCTGCGTTTCAGCCAATGAGAGGCGAGAGCGATGGCTATTGAGCCAATGATCGCCCATCGAGCGCTCAGAAAGCAACAAGATGACTGGTACGCGCTATGGAGAGCGAGCGGAGTGGGGAGCGGCGAGGACGGCGGCGACGAGCGCGCGCGGACGCTGAGATCGTGCCGCCGATGTGCGCGCGTGGCGCGTGTGCACGTGCTGATGATCATTTGTGTGTTGTGTGCAGACTACCAGGAGGAGCAGGCGATGGAGGTGGAGGCGCTCGAGTCCATTTACATGGACGAGTTCAAGCGTACGTTTCTGCCTGCCTTCTCGCTGGATCGGAGAGCTGGTGCTGGTGCACGATGCTGACTGGCTGTGTGTGGCTGCTGCCATTGCGCCTACTTGTTGTGTGTCCATTTTCAGAGCTCACGGACAGCCCACTGTCATACCAGGTGCACATCGTGCCGAACCAGGACGGACAGGGGAACCACGGTGCGTGCTCCGCCTGACTGTCAGCGCGAAGCTGTATCTCTGAGCGTGTGCTGGTGCTCACAGCAGAGCGCGTCTGTGTGCTAACTGCTGTCGTGGGTGTGCTGTGCAGTGGCTCTGACCCTCAAGTGCGTCATTCCGGAGACTTACCCGGACGTCGAGCCACGCGTACGTCGTGCTTGCCAATCGACATTTTCACATCGGTGGGCTGCTCGCATTACCATTCTGACACGAATACGATGCTCGTGCAGATCGAAGTGGTGCTCGAAAAGGGGCTGAGCGACACGCAGTACAAGGAAATCGTGGCGCTACTGAACGAGCAGATCCAGGAGAACGTCGGCATGGCGATGGTGTTTACGCTCTGCGAAGCAGTTAGAGAATATTTAGTGGAGAACAACCAGAAGGGCAACGTACGTCTCGCACTGCAGTGTTGCTTGTTTACTGCGAGGCGTGGCGGAGTATTCACCGGACTTGTTTGTGTGATACCAGGACGGCTCTGAGTACCAGGACATGCTGCGTCGCCTCGAGATCAAGAAGAAGAAGGACGACAAAGAGGAAGCTGTCAAGAACGAGCTGGTGCGTTCTGTCGTGGATACACTTTTTGTGTACTTTCGTCAACTCTGACTCCTTTTTCCTGTCTTCTTGATTGCACGGCGCGATCCAGGCGGAAGCCTCGATCTCGGAGCAGAAGACGCGCGACTTCGTCGGCACGGCGGTGACGGTCGAGTCGTTCGCGATCTGGCGCGCCAGGTTCGAAGCCGAGATGCAGAGCGTGCCGAAGGTGAGCGTGAAGGACGAAGGCGTGGCGAAGCTCACCGGTACGCGGCATCTCTATATCTCCCGTGGCTGTGCCTGCTGTGCTGCTCAAAACGCGCTAACGCTAATGCGATTGATTTGTTTCTCGCCAACCTGCAGGCAAGATGCTGTGGAACAAGGGTCTTGTCAAGGAAGACGACACGAGCGCGCAAGCCGACGACGCGGAAGAAGACGACGATGATGACGACGATGAAGATTATGAAGAAGGCGACGACGAGGACGACGACGAGGACGACGAGGAGGAGGAAGGCGATGCCAAATAGATCGGCTCCGAGGTGTTTTCGGTCAGCTGTGATATTCCCGGTAAAAAATGGCAGGCAATCTTTTTGTGTGAGGAAAAGTGAGTGGCAAGTGTACCGGTAGCAGCGGCACATTTTCTATGGAACCTGCGTCCATCTTCGAAAAAAAGAGACTCATTTTCCAACTCAACCGCTCGCGGAAGAAGCTGCGGAGCATGGCGCCGGCGGATCAAGCGCAGCTGGCGGCAGCAGCAGGCGCTCCCAGTGAGCTCCACTCGTACGCGATCGCCGCCGTCTGCCAATACTGCGAGGTGGCGTTCCACCAGTTCCGCCCGAGCTACACGTGCAATGTGAGTGTCTGTTGTGGACGCGAGGAGCAGCTGTAGGCTGCGATGTCCCAGCGCTTTGCTTGCGATGCGACTCACCCGAGAAGAAGAGCGGAGAATGAGCAACGAGACGCGTTCGCAGTGGACTGCGGCTGCGGGCTCCCTGCAATGCGCTGCTGTGGTGGTAGTAGTGGTGGTGGTGTTGCGGCGCTTCGGATATCTGTGCTGACGAAATGGACGACTGGTTTGTGATTGAGGCAGCGCTGCGTAGTGCAGGTGTGCCAGTTCTGCTCGTGGCACAACACCACTGCAGCGTACTGCAAGCTCTGTCAGGTACATCTCGCATGTCTGATGCGCATACTACTGCAATAGCGCGGCACCTCACCTGCGTGCATCGTGCTATGAACAGCCGGAGCTCAAGACCGATCAGCAGTCGTTCTCGTTTCGTCAGGTACACTCGCTCTCGCTTTCGCTCAACCTCATCATCGCATCGTGTGGTAGGCAGCACTCAGGGCTAACGCACTGGGATCCTGGTGGCGACATCCGTGCACTGTCGCAGTTCCTGTGGGCAGTGAAGCTGCTGCCGTTCAGCTGCCGCGCCGACAAGTGGTTCTACTTTGCGCGCAAGCGGCGGTCGCCGATCTGCAGCTCGTCCGTCTCGCGCGAGCAGTACGCTGAGCTGCTGGAGCAGCTGCACGCGACGAACATGAACGCCGGCTCGGGCCAGCAGCGCATGATCGACCAGGTGAGGCTGCGCTCGCGCAAGAGGACGCCGGTTACATGTCGCCGAAAAATGTAGCCATGTCCATCATCGTGTGCGTGTTAAACAGCCGGTGAAACCACTGACAGCAAAACCGTGTGGCTGTGGTGGACTTGAGCAGGACGTCGAGCGCACGTTTCATCAGTTGCACGACGTGATCACGGACACGCAGCACTTGGCGTTCCAGCAGCCGACGAGGAACGCATTCAAGAAGAAGACACCGCTCTCGGATGCGGACTTTGCCGCCTGGCGGGTCAGTACGCGAGAGCTGCTGAGCGCGTTCCTGCTGCTCAAGCCGCAGATCGGCTACTGCCAGGTATGTTCTGAGCGGACGTTACCGTCTTGGTGAGCGGTTGGGGATTGCAATCACCTGACGAACATGTGTGCCACTGGACGACACAGGGTATGACGCACCTCGCGGCCGTGATCGTGCAGGAAGCGAAGCTGAACTGCGAGGCGGCGTTCAGACTATTCCTGTGCATGACCGAGAAGTACCGCATGGATTTGCTGTACGGTCCAGAGATGCGCGACGTGAACCTTCGGTTCTTCCAGGTACGCCTGCTGTTCTGTTTGCAGACTATACTTTGTGGCATACATTGCTCGTGTTGACATGCTTGCTCAATTGCTACTGGCTCGAGCAGCTCGATGAGACGCTGCGGCGTCACTTGCGTCCGCTGCACACGCACCTGTCCGACTTGGACGTGCACCCGACCACGTATGCGTCCAGGTGTGTGATGGATTGCATGTGGTTCTTTGTTGGCGAGCTCTTGCTGATGCCTCACACTCTCGTGCATCATGTGCACGCTTTTGTAGCTGGATCCTGACGCTGTTCACCGACTGCCGCGTGCTCCCGCACCGCTGCGTGCTCCATTTCCTCGACCTCTTCTTCCGCGAAGGCTGGAAGGCGTTCTTCAAAGTCACGCTCATGATCTTTGTGGACGCCAAGGCAGAGATCATGAAGCAGCAGACTGCAGAAGACGTGCTCACGGTCTTGGCCGCCTTCCAGCGGATACTCCACGCTGAGGTACACCTCGCGCACTTCTCATCAGACTGCGGTTACTCGCGGTGTACGCCGACTCACTTGGGATGTGGATTGTAGTACGAGAAGGACGTGAGCAAGTTCATCACGGCAGCGAGCGCGTTCAAGGTGAGAGAGCGTCCCCATGTGCTGTGCTGTCTATTGGTTTGGCTATATATCCTTGCTGACCTTGCCAGACGATCTCGCCAGATCCGAAACTCGTTCTTGGACGCGCTGGAGCTGGAGTTCTGGAGTCAGCGCAGTCTGTGCGAGTGATGCTGACTTTTGCCAGCGCTAATCATATTTTAAAAGACGAAATTAATACCCGAATAGTGAAAAAGATACGTGAGAGTGCTCGTTGTCCCCATCGTCTCTGCTGGCTACAACAGAGACGACGAGTCGTCGAAGGACACGTGCTGGATGAACGACACGCGCTTGCGCTTTCGCAGTGCCGCAGCGAGCGCGCGAGGCTTCATGCGCTGGCTCGCGCGACCCGATGGCGTACCCCACTTCAGGTGGTGGAAGAGCGCCTCAGTCAGCAGCTGCTCTCGGATGATGCCGTCGCGCACGAGCGGCCGCACTTTGCCGTAGAGATCCGCGACGCTCATCGTCCCGAAACGCACGTGCTCCATCACGTCGCTCAGGATGTCCACGATCGGAGTCTTGTCCGAGTTCTCCACGCGCGCCTGACCCCAGCCCACGAGCGCCTCCAGCAGCGGCAGCTCCCGGATCTGCAGCTCATTGTGCTCAATTATCTGGCAACACAATAACAATGTCAGCAATGTAATGTGAAAACTTAGATCCAAGGAGAAGCCATTAGACACACCTCGAGCAGCAGCTTCTCTGGCAGCTCGACGATCTGCGGGTTGCGGAACACTTCGTGCGCGTGGTAGAGCACGAAGCTCTTGCAGATCTCGCGCAGCGCCGCCAGCTCGTACATCTCGGCCGCGATCAGGAGCCCGACCACGTTCTCCAAGTCTAGCACCACGTCTGCATGCATGCATAGTAGCAAGAACACAGATATAATGGCACAGTTAACCACCATTCCACCCTCGTGCCGGTAGACGAGCGTTCACGGACGACACAGCCAGCCACGCACCTCCCGTGTAGATGAACAGCAGCATCTTCTCGACCACGTGCGGCTCGACGCCATAGATCTCCACCTCACGCTGGCTCGCTTCGCGCATCCGCCCCGTGAGCATTGCACGGAACGGCTCGGAGCTTGCTGCGAGCATGAACCGGTGCGCGTGGAATTTCTTCACGCTCTGCGGCTGTGGCTGAGGCGACGGCATGGAGCCGCCCTCGTCTGCTGCTGTGTGGCTCTGCTCGCCTGCTGTGTAGCGCAATGCGCTGCTGCTGCTCTTGACGCAGAGCACGACGTCAGCGCCGATGAGCGTCTCGTCAAAATTCGTGTTCTCCGCGCTGTTGTGCACAGCGCGCTTGAGCCGCAGCGACAGGTCGCCGTGGTTCGAGTACGCCGACGTGACCTGCTTCCGGCTGCGCTTCAGCGCGCTGCCGCCGATAGCAGCAGCGTTGCTGCCACCACCACTAGCGCCAGCGCCTCCAGCACCGCTGCTGTTGCGGTTGGCGTAGAAGTTCACCGCCTCGGACGACGTCTCGGAGCGGTAGTCGTCGTCCTCGCCCGAGACCGTCGGCGTGTCCAGCGGCGACGACGACGCGATCGCCACGAAGCGCGAATACGCGCCGCGCGGACTGCTGGCGGCGTCCGACGTGAGACCTGCGTCTGCAGCCTCCGTGGCGCTCGTGCTGTCGCCGACGTAGCTGAAGAACTCGGGTCGCGCGGCGGGCTCGCCGTCGCCACGGTTGCTCGTGCTCATGCTCAGCGTCGGGTTGTCTTTTCGGCTTTTGTCCAAGTGACGCGCATTAATTCTGAAATTTGGAGCTGGATTGGCTGATATTCGCAAACGGTCCTGTGATTGGCTGAAATGGTCGCTCGAATCTTTCTCTTGCTTGCTTGTCCCGCTTTGCACATCAACAGATTTGCACTCAAGGCAAACCAGCAGGGCGACGAGAGGGCGGGCGGCAATGATCAAGGGCATCCTGATCGTCAACAACCACGGCAAGCCGCGCATCGTCAAGTTCTACGAGCACGTGGTGCGTCCCGCGCTCTGTCTAGCAGCGCTGTCTGCGTCTCTGCGCTTCGCGCTGTGCGACGCTGTTTTGCGCGACTCACGAGAACGAACCTGCGCTCGTGTATCTGTGTGTGTGTGTGTGTGTGAATATGATGCTGCTGCAGCCAGATGCAGAGCAGCAGGCGGTGATCCGCGACATCTACACGCAGGTGTCCAAGCGCCCGGACACGCTCTGCAACTTCTTAGAGGGAACGTACGTATATCTATACGTATCTGTTCGCTTCTGTGCGTGTGCTCATGAGCTCTTGGCTCGTGAGCTCGTGAGGGCTTTACGGATGCATTCTCTTGGATTTCTAACGCGTCTTTCTCCGTATCGTGGTGATTTAGTGTGCGCTACTGGGGCGACGGCATCAAGTTAATTTATCGCCACTACGCGACGCTCTACTTCGTCTTCGCGGTGGACCAACAGGAGAGCGACCTGGGCATCCTCGACCTCATCCAAGGTACTCCATCCGCCTCGATACACGCGTGATGGCATGACATCCCCGTGCTGACTGCTATTGCTGTGCAGTGTTTGTGGAGACGCTGGACAAGATCTTCGAGAACGTGTGCGAGCTCGACCTGATCTTCCACAGCGACAAGGTGCACTACGCGCTGGACGAGATCGTCATGGGCGGCATGGTGCTCGAGACGAACATCAACGAGGTGCTCGCGGCCGTGAACGAGATGAACCGCCTCGACAACGCGTCCACGAAGCGCTCGCTCCCCGGCGCCATGAAGAAGTGATCCCCAGGACGCCCGTGTTCCTAGAGGGAGGACTGGTGTTTACACTTGCGCAGTCAGTGATGGGGACGACGCTCGCAGCTCCATACATTCCACAATCGTAGCGTTAGTAGCAAAACCCTTGCTGTTTGCCATTTCCGTTTCTTTCGTGTCTGCACGAGGTGTGTTCATCTATAGGAGAGCGCTCGAGTGGCTGCCAGCAGCCCAGTCGTCGCTTCATTGTCCCCAGGCACGCGGACTAAATTAACTTGCCCTTCTTGCCGCTCGCATTGGCGTCCGAGCCGGTCATGGCCGCGAGCAGCTGCGCCTCCTCGTCACGCTCGCGCTGCAGCTTCTCCTGCTCGGCCTTGGCGGCTTCCGCGGCGACTGCGGCGGCGACGTCGGCGTCCGCCGGGAGCGTGCCGCCAAGGCCGAGCACGAGCTGCTCGAGCACCTGCACGCGCTCCGCGAGCGCCTCGCCGTCCTTCGTCGCCTGCTCGAACTTCTGCTTGTACGACACGAGCTGCGACGAGAGCGAGAGCGTGAGGAACGCGATGCCGATGTTGAACACGTTGAGCTTCTGCGTGCGCAGGTGCGACACGAACGACGTCGGGTACTCTGCAATCATGTTGACACAGAGTTTGCCAGTCAGCCAAACGAGAGGTGCAAAGCGCATCAGCGCTGCAGACTCGGCGCTGTCATCGTGCACATGAGCACACAAGAAGCAAACGAAGCAGACGAGGACGCGGACGCACCTTGTCGCGGCACAGGCGCGCGCGCGGAGGTGGAGAACTGGCGGAGGCGGCGAGCAGCGAACATCCTCATCATCTTGCTCTCGAATGGCTTTTGCTTTGAGATTTGTGGCTGAGTTTGCCAAACTCCCAACCGCAATTTTTAGTCAGCTTTTGAGCTTTTGGTTAAGTTTTACACCTTTCTGTCAACTTTAAGGATACGAGCCATAAAACTTCGCGATTCATTCAGTCGTTCAGCAGCGGACGGCATGAACTCAATGGTCTTCCAGCTCTTCAGCGGCGCCTGACAGACCGACGACACACACACACTCTTCCAACAACCTACCGCAGCAGCACATCGAGGCTCGAGTCACTCGCTGTCTGCGATCGCCTCCACGTGGCGCGCGAGCTGCGTCACGTACGCTCGGAAGCGATGCCGCTGGCGCAGCGCCAGCATCTCTCGCTGCACCTCCTCGAGCGCGTCGATCGAGAGGTAGCACTGCAGCTCCGCGCTCTCGAAGATGCTCGCGCCGAGCGCCGAGTGGAAGATCGCTGTAGCCGTGTTGCAATGTCCACACCAGCAACCACTCAGTCAGTCAGTCGATCGATCACTGCCACCAAATGGCGACACTAGCCCTCACAACGGACAACGCACCTTGGATGTACACCGGGATGCGCGGCGAGTGCAGGATCTGGTACAAAAACTCCCACATGTTGCGCTGCCGGTAGTGCACGCGCTTGGCGCCAAAGTAGCCCAGCACGCCGCGCGTGATCGAGCACGCAAACTGCTCGATGGCGCGGATGCACGCGTCCTGCGGCGCGCAACACGCGTCGACGAAGAAGTCGCACACCGCATCGCAGATCTCCTGGGTCTGTGTGTGTCGTCCATGAACAGTTGATGCCGTGTTATTCATGGTGCACACCCGTAAATGCAGCGCTTGTCGTCATAAAGCTGACATACCTGGTGATCTGTCTCCAGGAGAATACTCCCCAGTCGCAGCGTGTGCCAGTACAGCGAGAGCTGATCAGGCGCGCGTGGCTGGAGCAGCACCTGCGGGAAGAACTTGAGTGTCTGGCGCATCAGCGCCATGAACTGAATGATCTCGCCCGCCACGGCGTCCACGTTGCGCTGGTCCTGGCAGAACACCGCAATGCTGCGCTCGCCCGCGTCCATGTCCTGCGTCGGCTGGTCGCAGATCTTTTGTCTGAACACCGTGAAAAGAGCCTAGCATTGCGAAGTGCGTATATCAGGAAACCATGAGTGTGGCGCCTCGCCTCCATACACGACACAAAGCGATTCGTACCGGCAGCATCTGCTCTATTGTCGCTGCAAACGCGCCGTTGTCCTTCTCCTTCACGACGATCGCCGAGCAGCACTTGAGGATCTCGGCAGAGATCGTCTCTGCGTACCAGCGCAGACTCAGCTCCACGATCTCGTTCTCGATGTGCGCGTGAGACGCATCGAGGACCGGTATGACGTTCAGAAAGAGCTGCACGGCGCTGCCTCGACACGCTGCGTCTGCCTGCTGCTGGTGGCGAGCGATCGCCGAGCCGACGAGCACCCAGATCTGATCGATCAGTGCGAGCGCTTGGCTGGGCTCTTGAACGCCGCTGATCGCTCGGCCGAGCAATGCAATCGCACGCGCGCACTCATGCGACGACGCGCCCTGCATCGTCGCTGTGATTGGCGTGAGCACCGTATTGCAGAAACTTGCGAACTCTGTCAGAGACGTGGCATTACGACACTATCAGTATCGCACACACACACACGTGAGATCAGCACACCAGCCAAGCATACCTGGGTTCGACACGCCGTCCATGGCGTGGAACGTTGCCTCGAGCAGATCGCCTCGCGCTGCATCCGAGACGCCCTCTGGCAGCGTGACTGCGCTCACAGAGAGAAGCGTCTGCAGCAGCTCCGAGCGCTCGGTGATGTCCGTGTACTTGCTGCAAGCACATCCGGCAGTCGACACGTTAGCATGACATCGCCAAACCTAGAGCAATGCACACCCAATTCCTCTTGGATTACCTGATGCTTGGACAATTGCTGAGCAGTGCGTGCGCTGCGACTGGGAACGCCGACGCGAAGCGCAATCCGCGACACAGGTCCAGCGACGCCTGGACGTACGTCTCCCCTGGCAGAATCAGCGCCGCGCTGAACGAGCGGAGGTACCTTCACAGACAAAAGAGTATGAGACACCGACATGTTTGACACCAAAGTGCACTCAAGATGGCTCGCGCACCTTGCGATGCCGTTGATGATCAGCGGATGAGTCGGCAGTCTGTGCGCGTTGTTCAGAACCGACTGGAGAAGCTGGATGCCCTCGGACGAGTGCGGCACGACGTCCTGCTCCTGCTCGCTGTCCGAGTCCGAGTCGGACGAGTCGATGTCGAAGAGCTCGATCATGTACTCGAGCAGGAAGAGGATTGCGTCCACCAGCGCGATGTCCGCAGACGTGTACAACAAGTCGATCATGCCTTTCACGCACGAGTGGTAGCTGCCGACACGCTCGCCATGCAGTCCCGGCCACTTCGAGAACAGACTCAGCAGCGTATCAGCAATCTCTCTGCACAAGCAAGCGACAAATCAAACTCGACATGAGTATCGCAACACGATCGATCGCCAAGCTAATACATGCACACATACCTCCGAATGCTGGCGATCGCCTCGATCTCTGCGTCGTCGCTTGTGACCTGCTGCGCGTCGACAAACCACGCTGGGTACCGGCAGTGGTCGATGAGCGCGTTCACGAGTCGCCCGAGCAGCGACAGCACGTGCTCCTGCTCCGCGCCATTCGTGAGCAAGTGCCAGAGCGAGCCACTCTGCGCGCTCTTGTCGAGGAAGAAGAACCAGAACTCGAGCGTCGGCTCTGCCACGTCGATGTCGCGATGCGCCGAGCAGCTCAATAAATAGTCCAGGAACGCCGAGCTGAACAACACCCGCTGCTCATCTCGCCTGCTTGCGGCTCCAGCCACCAAGTGCTTCCTCCGCTCGTTCATCTCGGGCGAGAAGAGGATCGCGGTGTGGTTGATCGCCAGCGAGCACGCGATGCGCGAGAGCCCACGGCAGATCACTGTGTGCGCGTCTGCGTCGGCAGTGTCGCTCGAAACTGGCTCCTGGTGCTGATCAAAGACTGACTTCGTCTGCAGAAGACGGTGCGCCGCGTAGCAGACAGCCTCGGTGGGCTTCTCGCCACTGGCAGCAACCTCGCCGTCACCCTCCTCGCTAGATCCTTCCTCTGGCGACGTGCTCGCGAACGCGTCTGCGACGATCTCTGCAGCTAGCTGCGACAGCTCTTCGTTATCACACGCGGCTGCACCGAACAGCGGATCCAGTAAACCACTGCGCACGCAACCACACAATGCACAGATCGTGAACCGCCCGCGAAGAGAGCGTGCACAGAACTGCTGCAGGACGTACCCAGAGTAGAGTTTGACAGCATCGAGTCCAAAGTCGTCCTGAGTCGCAACGCAGCCCACGAGCCAATTCTCTATGCAGCGCAGAGCATTCGCATGCGCCTCTGGGCTGCACTTGAGAGCAACACACATACACAGCGGCACAGAAAGCAGTAACGGAAAAGACAGCGTGAGTATTGACGCAGCCACACACCAGTGACAGTGTCCGTCCCACAAAGCTGAGAAACCCACATGCTGGAGAGCACAGTGCGCGCGAAGAACATGACATGCCCGTACTCTCGCTGGAAGATCGCGACGACCTCCTGGAGCTCCTCATGGGTCCACATGTGCATGGACGCTGCAATTTGGTGCGGGATCGCTCCAACCACTTCTTCAAACTAGCATCACGCGGCCGCAACAACGCATTGAGGTTAGCAGAAGTCTCATCTCTTTCGTAACAGCGACATGGCATCAGTACCATGATAGCTCCCGTGGCACTCTTCTGGGCCAGACTGGCGTCGACGATCTGCTGCAAGTCACGCTTCCACGTCGTCCACTCCCTGCAAGTCTTGACGACGATGTCGGCCACAACGACGCACGCGATGCGGAACGCTGCAGGTGTCAGCGCATCTGCGTCGCTGGTGCACGCGGCGCCGAGCAAAGACAGCAGTGTCTGCATGAGCGCAACACAGCCGCAAATGTAGCCATTTCCGTCGCGCAGCGATCCGCATGGACACGCAAAGACAAGAAGAATGAGTCAGTGCGTGAGTCAGTAAAGTCAGATGAGCCTTGTGGCACAACTGTTGAAGGCGCCAGCCGTTCTACTGTACGAGACAGGCTGCTGCAGTGCCCTTACATCGCGCACGAAGTGCTTCTGCTGCGGCGTCATGCGCACCCACTCCTGCGACGTCTTGAGCCGCACGATCTGCATCGCCACGAGCACCGGCGCCGCGAGCACGCGGCCGCGATCGCGGGGCGGCTGCTGCAGCACCTGGAGCGCGGGCTGCCACGCGTCGTCGCTGCTCTGCAGCGCCATGAGCCACGCGTTCGCCTCTCGCTGCGCGTCGCTGCCTGGTGCGCCTTCGAAGAGCTGTCGCGCGCACGCGACGAGCTGCTGCTGCATGTCCATCGCCGTCCGCCCGATCCCCTCTCCGCTCTGCTTTCGTCGCTTTTCGGATCTGCTTTGCTGTTGTTTTTGTGCCATTTTGCTCGTTTGGGTTTTGATGCGCTAAATAAAAAAGTGCGCATCCTCGTCGTATTTTCCGCGCATTTTCTGGCGCGCGCCACATTTGCTTCGAGGAGCTCAAGTGGAGCAGACTCAGGCAGCTTTGTGCCAGGAGCCACACACATATCCATGTGGCACGTCAGGTGGATCAGCGTCTGGAGCGTGCTAGACCATCGACCCATTTGGTCCGCTCCATTTTTCTGTTGTTGCGGAACCAGCACGAGACAGGAGGAACATGGTCGACATCCAGCTGCTCGGTGCGTCGCTCGCCGTGTGTCCATGGCGCTCTGTCCTATCCGTGCGAGTACATGCACACACGCATTATCTGTGTGCTGATGTCTTGACTGTGGTGCTCGGTTCGACCTCTACTTGCAGACAAAGCACCGGGCGAAGGGCTACACGAGTTTGGCGCGCTCAACACGCTGCTCTTCGTACGTCGCGCCGTCTCGCCGGTCAGTGCGGCACTGCTGTATGACTCCACGCTGACGAGTATGGCTGTCTGTTTTCCTGTGCGGCTGCGTGTCGGCTGGGTGTATGCGTATGACAGGTGATCATCCTGGGGCTCTGCATCGTGTGCGCATACTTGATCAAGGAATATCGCTTCTACTACCTGCCGGAGTCCGGCGCCGCGATGCTCGTGGGACTCATCGTCGGCATCTGGTGCGTCGCAAAGCAGTTTTGCATTTGCTCATGCAGCATCCGCGTATGCGCTTTGCTCACCATGTGTGTGTGTTGCCTTCTCGTTAGCGCGCGCCTCTTCTTCCCGAGTCGGAAAGAATTGGAGTTCCTGCGGTTCAATGTGCGTTGCTTCCTTTCCTTGGCATACTCGACGTTCTCATTGAGTCTGACGCCTCATGGTCGCTGCTGTCGTTGTGCTTGCAGAAAATAATGTTTTACTTTCTGCTGCTGCCGCCGATCATCTTCGAAGCTGGCTACTCGCTGCATCGGGTACGAAGCGCACTGTTGCTGCACGATGTGATGATGCGAGATGCACTGATCGATCTGTCGTGTTGGCTGTGCGTGGCGGCGACTCACGCTCTCAAAATGGCAGAAACGGTTCTTCAACAACTTCAAGTGCGTTCTGTGGCTGTGTCGTGCGCACTCTAGCTTTTCATGCTGAAGAGAATTGCTGACTCGTGTGCTGAGAATCGTGCTGTGGACGCTGCGCTGTGTGTGAACAGCACGATTCTGCTGTTTGCGGTGCTCGGGACGATGGTCTCGACGTTCATCATCGGCTTCCTGACGTTCTACGCCGGCAAGGTGTGGCAGCGCATTCTCTGTTCGAGGTATCACTGTTCTTTCGTGGTGCTCACACACCTTCTCTCGCCGCGTTAGCTCGGCTGGATCCAAATCGACACGTCCTCGCCGCTGGAAGCGCTGCTCTTCGGCGCGCTGATCTCGGCAGTCGATCCCGTGGCGACACTCTCGATCCTTGGCAATCCAGAGCTGAACCTCGACCCGCTGCTCTACAGTATCGTGTTCGGTGAGAGCGTCTTGAACGACGCGGTCGCGATTGTGCTCTTCAACACGTTCCTCAAGGTGAGTGATACAAATGTGAACAGTGCGCTTGAATGCCGATTTCTTGTTTGGCTGCTGACAAATGTCTTTCGCGCGGTCCGCAGTTTGAAGAGTCTGGGAGTGAGTTCACGTACGGCGCCGTGGCGTCGCTGATGGTGGAGTTTGCGTTCATCTCGCTCGGCTCGGTTGCCTGCGGCGTTGTGACTGGGTGGGTGCTCTTTGAGGAGCTTCAAGAGAATGGAGAGCGTTTGACACCACCGCTCACACTCATGTGTCTCGGACTCACATTGTCGCAGACTCGGGTGCTCGTTCATGTGCAAGAACACCAACATCAAGGGCTACCCGGCGTACGAGATCACGCTGCTGTTCCTGTTCGCATACGGTTCGTACGCGCTGGCGGAAGTGATGAAGCTCTCGGGCATCATGTCGCTCTTCTTCTGCGGGATCACGATGGCGCACTACAACTCGTACAACTTGTCGAAGCCGTCGCAAGTCACCGCCGAGCACATTTTCAAGAGCTTTGCGCTCGTGTCCGAGTTCTTTGTGTTTCTGTACATGGGCATGGGCGTCTGCGCTGGCCAGTTCGGCCGATGGGACATCAAGTTCATCGTGCTCGCGATCATCTTCTGCCTCGTCGCGCGGCTGTTCAACACGTTCCCGTTCAGCTGGCTCGCGAACTTGGGGTTCGTTTCCAGTGCGATAGAGCATGGTGCTTTGATACTGCTTACTGACAGATCCACGCCTACCTCCAATGCTGCAAAACAGGCGAACGACCAAGATCCCGATGAAGATGCAGATCGTGCTCTGGTTCGCTGGACTGCGAGGAGCCATCGCGTTTGCGTTGTCCCAGTAAGTCTTCGTGCACTTGCTTATTCGTGGCGGAAGTGAAGGCTGGCAGTTGCTCTAACGTATCGAAATGTGATCGAACTGCTACTGCAGGAACATGCCCGGCCCGAACCAAGATCTCTACATCACAACGACGCTCTCAGGTACAACTGCGTTATGACTCGTCATCGTGACAAATTGTGGAGTTATGCTGACGTCAATGCTGCAATGCTCATGTCTTGGTAGTTGTGATCTTCACGACCATCATCTGCGGCGGACTCACCGAGCCGCTGCTGAAGTATACAAAGCTCAAGGTAAGCGACGTGTTCCTCAACGATACCGCACACAGGATGGTCGACACTTGGATCTCACTCAAACGCGCTGCATTACTGCAACTTTAGCGAGACCGAGAGACGACATCGATCGACGGCCATGACGACGAAGACGAGGAAGAGTTCGGACTGCTGGGCGAGACGGTACGCTCGATGCCCAGCGCTGGTTGTGTTGTGGATAGTTCTGATATCGTGTGGTTTCTGCAAACGTGCTAGGATGCGGATCACCACGGCGTCAACCGAGGAGAAGCCGAGGGTGATGAGCAAGGCGACGGCGCACCGCGTCTTTTCCGACGAAGCGTCACAGCGACAAGCGATCTACACTCGTTCTGGGGCAATGTGAGCTATTTTGTCGTTTGTCTGCGCTGAGAAAAGAGCGACTTCTGTTGACAAGATGAGGTTGCTGATGGCTGGTGGTTGTGCTACTGCTATGTGTTCACGAAGGTGGACGAGAAGTACTTCAAGCCTGTGTTTGGCGGATCGAGTCGCCAGACACCAAGACAAGGATCCGCTTCGAGTCGCGACAAGCGCCACTCTGTCGACGCTCACTAGACGATGCATCCTAGCCACAACCGAAAGCGACTCGGTGCAGACGAATCATGTCAAGCGTTTCCAGCAGATATATGCAAGCATCACCGAGCACAGAAATGCAGTGTTTGTTATCGGTTCAATGCAACACGCATACTTCGCATCCTTCTCGGAGAATGGAGACAAACCATCTCGGCAGCAGTCTCTAGTGCGCAGTCGTCGGCGACGCGGAGCGAACGAAGCCCGTTTCGTCGTCACCTCCCTTCAGGCGGTTCTGCTTCTCTTTCTTCTTGCTGGCTCGGCGCTCGCGCTTGTCG
>JAADWH010000601.1:0-18100 GCA_023335995.1 Globisporangium nagaii
GAGAGAGAGAGAGAGAGAGAGAGAGAGAGAAAGTGAGAGGGATGTGCCTTCTCGGGCGGGTCACGTGCACACTGTCGTTCGTCTGACAGCAGCAGCAAGCTGTCCCAGCCAAGTTGGTTTCCGGAGACGGCGGCTGAAGCAGGCGTGCGTGTGGACGTGGTTGTGTGTGTCGCAGAGCGAGCGAGCGAGTGGCTGGCTTGCTGGCGGGCCAACTCGACGCGAGTCTGTCAGGAAAATTCAAGTGTTCACTTCTCCCACCCGCGTTCTCGACCGATGTCTGTGTGTGTGGACAGCATGGTGAATGGTTGCGATCGCGTTCGTCCGAGCTGCTTGGTTGTCGAAGGTATCTATCTCTCGTTTATGTGAGTGTCTCTCTCACTGTTGTCTCCTAGAACTTGCTATTGCGCGCCGGACGCTGCTGCAGGAACGACTGCTCTTTCTCCTGAAGCTGGTACAATGATGGGCACAAACGACAGAGAGGACAGAACGCAGGGTGAGCAGCATGGCCACGACACGCAACAAGAGCCAACAGTTCATCCGCACCTCTCGCGAGCGGTTCTGCGTCTCGGAGACCACGACGGCGCCGTTCGCCTGCGCGCTGCCGGTCTGCTTGTGAATCTTGTCGAGGATGCTCGTGTTGAGCTGCACCTCGAGCACGGTCTGGTCGGCTTCGAGCATCCGCTGCTCCTTGTCGCGCATCTGCTGCCGCAGGACCTCCTGCTGCGTGAGGTTGCGCACGGCGCGCTGCTGGTTCGTCGCCTTGTCTCGCCGCTCGGCTTCCATGCGCTCAGCTTTCCAGAGCTCCGCCTGCTTGTTGAGCTCGCGCTTGGCGGCGTCGTCGCGCACACGCTTCTCCTGCATCTGCTGCTTGAGAAACTCCTGCTGTGCGCGGTTCTTCGCCTCGGCGTCGGCTTTCTTCTTGCGCTCGGTCTCAGCCTGCTGCTTGAGGTACTCTTCCTGGAACCGCAGCACGCGCTGCTCTTCCTCGCGCGCCTTGGCGTCCATGCCAGCTTTCGCGGTGTCGTCGAAGAACTTCATCTTTGCCTTGATGTTGTTCGCCATGTCCTCGAGCTGCTTCTTGCGCGCGGCTTCCTTGGCGTCCTCCATCCTGACGTAGTCGCCCGCGAGCTTCACCTCGAACTCGCGCTCCTTCTCGCGCTCCAGGCGCTTCTTCTCGAGCTGCGCCTGGTTCTCGACCGACACGAGTCGCAGCCGCTCCTGCTCGCGCTCGCGCCGCGCCTGCTCCTTGAGCACGTCGTCTTCCTTCTGCTTCTTGAGCAGCTCGGCCATCTTGGTCTCCTGGGCTTTCTTCACCTGGAGCTCGCGCTCGTGCTGCTTCATCTTGGCGAGCCGCTGCTCGGTCTGAATCTCGATGAGCTGCTTGGCTTTCTCGAGCTTCTGCTGCTCCTTGCGCCGCTCCTCCTCCTCCATCTCGCTTAGACGCTGCATGTTGTCGCGGTGGAACTTGTCGCTCGCCTCGCGCTCGACCGCGGACTTCTGGTGCTTCTGGCTCACCTGCGCGCTCAGACGCTCGGCGAGCTCGGCGCGCTGCCGGAGCTTGGTGTCCGACTTGCGCTTCGCCTCGAGCTGCTCCTCGACCGAGCTGAACTTGACGATCTCCTCCCAGATGCCGTTGTTCTTCTCCTTCTTGGGCGACACGCGCGGCGGCAGCCGGAAGCCCGTGCTCAGCTGCTGCAGCTGCGCCTGCGTGAGATACACATCTTCGTCCATTCCTTCGCCGTCGCCAGCTCCAGCGGACTGTCCAATGATCTGAGAGCTCGAGCCTGCTCGCGCTCGCGATCCCTTGCGCTGCTTATCGCCGCCACTGCGCGCTGATCGGTCCTTCGAGCCCGAGGATCGGCGTCCCGAGTTCCTCTCCTTGATGGCTGCCAGCTCTTCGTGGTAGTGCTGCTCCGGACCAGCGTCTTTCGCTGCCGCCGACGCGAGCGCGAGTTGCTCGTGGCGACGAGTGCTGAGCTCCTGGACGATCGCAGCGAGCGCGTCGTTGGAGAGATCGGGAGGCAGGCTGCGCTGCTGGAGCACCTTGAGCACCTCGCTCGCGAGCTCTTCCGCGACCTTGGGCGACTTCTTGAGCTGCTGCTGGATGCGCGCGCACATGGCAAGGCGCAGGTTCTCCTTCATCTGGACCTGCCGCGCCTTGTCGCGCAGCTTCTCGCGGTCCACCGTGCGCACCGATCCCCTGTGGGTACGTCGACGACGCAAGAGCAGAGACACGCGCGTGAGGGTCAGCAAGCGATAGTGCGCGACTTGCAGGGACAACACAGCAACAGAGAAGGCACGCACATGGAGAACATGGACTGCGTGTCGGAGCATTTCGCCGCGCGTCCTGTGACTTTGCCGGTCATGTCAGCCGATGCGTCTTGTCGCCGGCAACGAGCGCAGGATGAAGCTGGTGCTGGTGCTGGTGTATGCGCTTCCAGGTGCAGTTGCTCTTGATCTCTCACCGATGCACGCAGCAGCAGCATGCGCGTGCGGTCAGCTTGGCGTGGCCGATAAATAGCCTCTGGCTTTGAGCCAGGAATAGATAGCTTCAGCTGCGTGCAAGTGTAGCCATGTGTGCCAACGGATGGATCCACCTATCCCTGTCAAATGCGATAGTGCATTGGGCAGGGACATTTGTGTGGTGTGGCCCACGCTGCCTGAATCTGCCAGCTCACAAAAAGCAAAAGCAGCAAGAAGCACGACAGGAACATGGTGCGAAAATGGACGAGCTGCGCGCTGCTCGGGGACTGTGCGACTGACTGCGGACGCCTCCAGCACCGCTTGCATGCTGACTCTGTGCGTGCCTGCGTCTTTGCATTTCGCGGCCTGTAGGCGACTCCAGAGAGCGTCGCAGCGAAGCTCGCGGAAGCGCAGACGCGGCTGGCGAAGCTCGAGCGCCAGGTGTCCGACCTGCAGAGCGTGGCGCGCGTCAAGCAGCACCTGCGCGAGGCGAAGCTCTCGAGCGCGTTCCTCAAGACGGCGCCAGACAGTTACTATTCGTGGTCGCTGTCGCAGCGAGCGTACGCGCTTTGCGCATGAGTTCGCGCAAATGGCGTTGCATTGGCTCTCCTATCCTGATCGCACTCGCCTGTGTCTTTGTGTAAACAGCGCGTTCCTCGACTGCCAGGTGCCGCACCTCTGTAAGAGCATCATCGTCGAGAACACGGCGTGCACCAGCGCCGGCATCGAGGACCCTCGCAACAGCAGGTATGCGCACAAGTGTGCGGCCCCCATCGACAGCCACACATATTTGCTTTGTCTACCTTCCCGTGTTGACTTGATGATTGTATTGCAGATTCTACTGCGTGATCCTCCAGTACAACTCCAAGCTCAACGCCGAGCAGCTCATGCGCTTCGTGCGCAACCTGATCCCCGAGGTGGAGCGTCCGGGACGCAAGCACTTCAATTTCCAGCACGCGCCAGGCAGCGTACGTCCATGCGCGATACAACAAAAGCTCTTGCCTTGCATATGCTAACCGCACAGTATATGCTGCAGATCTCGGAAGAGCTCACGGGCTTCCAGCACAACGGCGTGGCTCCTTTTGGAATGAAGGCGAGCATCCCGGTGCGTAGATTCCGTTTCCGTTTGCCCTCAGGTAGTTTTACGATGTGGTGCTGAGAGACACTTTACACTGCGTTGGTATCAGGTGGTCGTGTCGGGCGAGGTCGCGGCGCTGGAGCCGTCGTTCATCTGGCTCGGAGGCGGCGCCGAGACCGTGAAACTCCGCATCGGCGTCCAGCAGCTTGTCGCGGGTCTGTCGGCGTACGTCGCGGACAAGAGCCTCACGACGGTGCGTGACGACCTCTGAGACAGACAGCGGCTGTTCTTGCTGCTGTCGCGACCGGGCTGTGCGAGTCCTGTGCGAAATGGCACCACACTGGATTGAATGCAACGCAGCTACTGCAGTTTCACTTCGCACGGGCGGCTTGGATTACGACATGGATATATATCACACCAACTGCAGCGTACACTGCGCTGTCTTTCTTCCTACAGGGCGATAACACCAGCAGCAGCGAACAGAGCGATCGCCACGACGCCAAACGCCGAGCTCAAGATCCGCTGACCAGCATCGCTGCTGGGAGTTGGGGTTGGCGATGACTTTGGGACGACGGGTTGGCTCGCTGGCGCGGGGCTCTGCGGCATGAGCGACGGCGGCGTCTCTGTCAGTCCCGCTGGATCGATCGTCGACGGCAGCTCATCACCATCACCGTCCAGGCTCGAAGCTGCAGTATCTGGGGCTACAGCTGGAGTTGGCGTCGTGACAGCAGCAGCTGTGGCGCCGCTCGCAGCGCTGGTCTCTGGGCTGAACGCTTCCTGGCACTTCATTCCCGCGAGCTGCTGCTGCGTCCACATGTTGGGGACACCAGGATGCGACACCTGCGAGCTCAGGTGCTGTCCGTCGCTAGAGAACGCTCCCGCCGACCACTGGCAGCAAGGATCTCCGAGTTCCTCGCCGTTCGTGGCGCCGTCACCGTCCGAGTCGGCGTGGCACAGTGCAGCAGTCCACTGCGTGTTTTGCGCCTCAAAGGCTTCGCCAAAGGCGTTCAGCGCGCCACCGCCCGAGGTGCTGCGGTGGCCGATCGCCTGGACGCCCGTGACCGCGTCTGCGTTCGGCACGCGCGATACAAAGCGAGGGTACGCACTCGCATAGCGTGCGAGTAAGACGATCGCCGCCACGAGCACAGTGGTGAGAAAAGAGGAAGCGCGCATGGTTGATCTGCTCGTCGAGGGTGGGAAGTTGGGATGGGAGATGATGATGGCGGAGCGAATTGGTGACTGCGCAACTGAGCAACAGCGCACAGACACGTGCATGCTGCATGTACAGCATGTACAGCGTGCTGCACACGGAAGACAAGAGGCGTGCACGAAGCCATCAGGCAATGATCGATTGACTCCTTCGACTGCTTCAACTTGGGACCTGGAAGTCAAAACCAATCTGTGACGTGAGACTTTCGTCGCAAAGCGTCGGTTTGTGGAAGCCTGGCGTCCTGAACCTTGAAGTCACAACAAAAGACGAGGCGAGAGACGAGAGAGACCATGGCGTCGTGGGTGAGGACGCCAGGAGAGCGCTGGCATGGCGTCTGTGCTTGCGTGTGGCCGCCCAAGCGAGAGACTCACGATGTGGTTGTGTGCGGTGAGCAGATCAAGAACATGAAGGACGGCTCGCGCAGGTTCGCTCACGTCGCCCTCACATTTCTCTCGACGTCGCTGTCGATCGTAAATGTAACAAACAGCACGCTTGCGATCGTGTCACTCTGTGTGCGCTAGGCTCAAGGACGAGTTCGTGCGCACGATCGGCGCCGGTGGCGAGGGCTCCATCGACCCCGTGCTAGACTTTCGCACGCAGCGGTGGGAGGGTTCTGTCCATCAATCTCGTTTCTCTTGTAGTGGCTGATGGCGGCAACGAGACTCACTGTCTGCTGCTGCTGCAGGTTCCATCGGTACAACGAGAGTCTCGAGAAGCTCTCAAAGGCGATGACGCACTACTCAGACGCGTCGCAGGCGTACGCACACGCGTCGACGCACCTCATGCACTCGTTCTCCGAGTTCTTCGAGACCCAGCTGCAGGACTGTACGTGGCGTCTCTCTGCTTATTAGGAGCTGCAGTGTGAGCTCTGGCGGTTCTTGACTAAAGGCTGCGCTGTACTAACGACTCGCAACCTCTGTGTATAATTATCTCGCTGCGTGCAGATCCACCAGAGGAAGAAGACTATGAGAACGCCAAGTACGCTCTGCTGTGGCTCTCTGCATGGATCTATTTGGACACGACCACTCACCACCAGCGTTGTGCTCATCAGGTCGCTGGCGCAGAGTGCGCTCCGCCTCGAGGAGATCCACCAATCGCTGCAAGCGAACGTGTACGGCAGCGCGCGCGACATGCAGCTGGAGCTCGTGACGAAGTCCATCCACGAGCTCAGGAAGAACAACGCGGGGTTGCAGAAGCAGATCCAAGTGCTCAAGCAGCGCGTGCGTCCTGCACAGCATGTCCATGCGAAGATGATATCAGCCAATGGATGACCCACTATCTCACTGTGTGCGTATCGAAACAGCTCATTGACTACGACTCGGTGCGTCGCTCGGCCGAGGCGCAGAAGAAAGGCTCGCCGGATTTTGAGCGCATGCAGCAGCGGCAGCAGGTGGCCGAGGCGGGGCTCGTCACGCTCACGAACGAGATCAATGTGGAGCTCAACGCGATCGAGGGGCGTCGGGGCGTCGACATGAAGAACGAGCTGCTCACGGTTGTCGCCTGTCAGGTATGTCTCCATGCACCACCACAGCGATGCTCCAATGGCTTGCTTTCTGGTGCCCAACATCTGCATGTACTCGAGACAGCTCTTCACCCACTCGCGCGCACAAGAGCACTTCCAGCAGTTGCTGCCGCTCCTGCCTGGACTTGCGCGACCGCTGCTGCAGATCGCAGAGTACTCTCGTGCGCGACCGCGTGCGAACCCTGGCTCGCCGCAGAGCAGCGACGGGAGCAGCGTCGGCGTGATCGCGTATGCTGGCGCCGAGAGTCGCGGCGTGATCGAGCGTCCGCTGCAGTACCACAGCCACCGCGCGGCAATGCCCGCGGGCGAGCTGCTCGCGACGGTGCATCCACTGCAGACGCTGGAGTTTGCGGAGATGCACTTCGGGGAGAAGCTCGCGGTCGCCACGTACGGCGCGCGCTAGGCTGCGAGCACTCGTGTGCGCGGCTCCTGCTCGTGCTTCCATTCCGACTTGGGTTCACTTTGAGGAACAGTCGGGAGAGTGCTGTGCACCTTTTTATATGCAATGACCTGTGTACATTCATTTGTCTTGGGAATATACTGATCTCCCTGTTAAATATGCTCGATGCGACTGATAAGTAGGCATATTCACCACACAGAGTGGCGCTGCGATCCGAGCTCTCACTGGCGGAAAACCTTGCCAAATGCATCCAATCACCAGCACCCAAGATGTCATCTCTCCCAGTTCGAGAGCTTCTCGGCACTGGGAGTGGACGTCGCCCCTCCTATCTGGTGGTCCGTTCATCCTGCGGCGCTTGTGTGGGGAGCAGGCAGACTGCCCAAGAGCGAGCGCCAAAGCGAGATGCAGGTGTTGACGCGTTCCCTCCGCAGCGCGCTGAGCGCCCGCGGCGCGCGCCAGATGGGCTCCGGCGCCCACAAGGCCCACGTCCACATGCCAGAGACCGCCATGCTCACCAACAACGTACGTCTCGCGCGTCTGTGCCTGTGTGATGAGCGCAAGGGGAAATGGCGAGCGAACGAATGAACGAGCAAAGGGAGCAATGCGCGAAAGGAGGGGAGGACTCATTATGATCGTGCGTATTGTGTGGATGTGGACACAGGGCACGCACGTGTTCGAGCGCAAGGGCTGGGAGTACTCTGTATACATGGCATTCATCGGCGCGCCGGTGATCCTCTACCTCGGTCTCACGAACGTCCCAGAGACCGACTCGGAAGTGTTTGCCAGGTGCGTGCGCGACGACTCTGCGTGGCGTCTTGCGCGACGCAAAGGGATTTCTGACATGTCACTCTATGTCGATTGCCGTATGGTAGAAACAAGGCGTTCGCGGCGCGCAAGGGCTTCGAGCAGTTTGAAGTCGTGAAGCGCGCGAGCGGTCCCATCGGCTCCAAATACACATACGATCGCGTAAGTCTGGCTGCTGAGCTCGCATGCACAGCTCAGCTCTCTATGCTAATGTGGTGCTAACCTCACCCTCTGCGTCTCCTGCATACGCAGGCTGAGATTGGCGAACGACCGGCGCTCGCGTAGAGCAGCGGGTCTTCAATGGAGAGAGAGTATCGCCTCGCGTGAGCAGTGCTGCGGTGTCCATAGACAGACAAGAGAACGGCATTTGGGAGCGCAAGTGGCTGGATATCCATTCGCTTCCAGCGCAACTGGGAAGGAGTCCTTCGCATGGAAAATAATACACAACGCACACACAAAACAACATGGTCTTCTCTCGCACGACAGCCTGCTATGATGCGTCTATCAGCTGCGCGCGACTCGACTCGTTAGAGCGCCGGTGTTAGGAAGCCCTGGTCTCGTCTAGGATCGTCCGGATCTGCTCGTACGTGCCGCAGCTCCTGTCCAAAGATGCACATGTCATGCTTTAAGTGAGCAGACAAACCCGGACACTCTAGTTTCCAGCAGCAGCACATCATGATCGTCATCGCACCTGGCGCTCGCCTTTGGCGCGTGCTGCTTGATGAGACCCGTGAGCACGCCGCCAAAGCCGATCTCGACAAACTCGTCCACGCCGCTCGCCACGCAAAAGTCCACCGACTGGCTCCACTGCACGGGGCTCGTCACCTGCTTCGTGAGGTTGTCAATGAGCTCTTCCGGAGAGCTCTTCTCCGTCGCGCTCGCCTCGACGTTCCACACCACCGGCACCGCGTGCTCGCGAATCAGCAGTGACGACGACGCGGAAGCCTCGGTTAGGTGCGCGTGCAGCTGCTGCGCGGCGGGCTCCATCAGTGCGCAGTGAAACGGCGCGCTGACGTCCAGGAGCACGGCGCGACGAACCTTCTTGACGGTCTTGGCGATCTCGATGGCCGCGTCGACGGCGCTCACGTCGCCACTGATCACGATCTATCGCACACGCCACACGTATCCGGAGAAGTGTGAGTGAGTCAGTAGCGCGAAAACAACCAGGCAGTATATCATGTGCCAGATCCATGTTCTGTACCTGCTTGCTTGAGTTGTAGTTCGCCACTTGGCATACGCGCTGCGTCCGCTGCGCCGCCAGGCGGCAGATCTCCTCGGCGTCGCTCGCGCTCACGGGCATGAGCGCCGCCATGGCGCCGACGCCTCGCGGCACCGCTGTTTGCATCGCCTCGCCTCGGAAGCGCTGAGAGGGGGGAGAGCAACGCATTAGTCACCAATGCCTCCCATTGTCATGATTCTCAGTGTGCACGCACCACGAGTTTGACGGCGTCGGCGAATGCGAGCGCGTTGACTGCGACCAAAGCCGAGTACTCGCCGAGTGAATGACCCAGGACGAACGCGCTGCGCTTCGCCA
The DNA here is from genome assembly GCA_023335995.1 of Globisporangium nagaii. Taxonomy (NCBI): domain Eukaryota; phylum Oomycota; class Peronosporomycetes; order Pythiales; family Pythiaceae; genus Globisporangium; species Globisporangium nagaii. The sequence continues at coordinate 9,012 of JAADWH010000601.1, forward strand.
CGTCAAAGCCGCCCTCCTGCTGCAGCACGCGCAGCACGGCGACCGAGTGCGAGAGGATCGCCGGCTGCGCGATCGCCGTCTGCGTGAGCTTGTCCTGCGGTCCGTCCACCAGCAGCGTCTGCAGGTTCACGCGCGCGGCCTCGCTCGCCTCGTCCAGCACGTCGCGCGCGACGCGCGGCCAGTTCTCCAGCAGCTCCTTCGCCATCCCCACGCGCTGCGAGCCCTGTCCGGGGAACACGAGTGCGAGCCGCTTCGCCGTCGTCATCGCGATGATTCTGCTGCTGCTGCTCGCTGTCGAATGTTGGGAATTGGCTCGCGCAAAGTGAAGAGCTCATTTTTGCCATTCTGGAAATGAGTGCAAGAGAAAGTGCATATGTGGATGTGGAAATGTGCAACTCGGACCACATGAATACGAGTTCATGTCTGCGTGTATGTGTCTCGCTGCAATTTCACTTTAAAGAGAGAGCTGCTCTGCTGGCTGTCTAGCTGTTGACTATCTGGCGATCATCCGGGTGAGGATGAGTGAGTGAGAGGCAGCACACTCGACGGAGACAGCTGCAGCAGCGGAGAGAGAGAAATGCCTACCGACGGCCGCGGCGATCGTCGCGACGGCGACCGTTGCCTCCGCCTCCGCCACCACCTCCACCCCCGCCGCTGGCCGCCTGGTTGCCGCGGTCTTCGTTGCCGCGTCCGCCGTCCGCATTGCCACTGCGTCCTTGGCCGCCACCGCCACCACGACGCTCGCCACCGCCACCGCCGCCGCCGCCACCGCCGCCGCCGCCACCACCAATTCGGTTGCTGCAGACACGAAAGATCAACAAAGTCGATAAATGAGTCAACCGAACAGGATCAAACATGGAGCAGTGCCCATGACACATACCTCTGGTCGCGCTGCTGGCCGTTGCCGCCGCCGCCTCCGCCCCCACCGCCGCCACCGCCTTCGCCGTTGTTCTTGCGACGCGGCTTCTTCTTTTCGTCAGATCCGCGCTTCCCGTCGCCGCCACCATCTCCTCCGCCGCCGCCTCGACTGCCGTGACCACCGCCACCGCCACGTCCAGAGTCTCGTCGGCGTCTCTCTTCATTGCTGCGGTCGCCACCGTCGGCGCCGCCTGGCGTGGATACAGCTGGAGTCGAGCTGTGGCGCTCGTCGTCCTCCTGACTGGGCTGCTCGCGCTTGCGAGATGACACGAGCGACACGATCTTGCGCGTGGTGCTGACGCTCGCAGGCGACGGCTGCTGCGGCCGCTCAGCGCGATCTGGTTCGCCACGAGGCGCAGCATCGCCACGTGCAGCGCCATCGCTGCCACCGCTTCCTCGGGACGCAGACTCGGACTTGCTCTGCTGACTGCCATCCGGTCGCTCTCGGGAGTCACGTCGCTGCTCAGGGGCTTTCTTGCCCTCCGTGAGCTGGCGACGCAGCGCAGCTTCGGCAGCAGAAGGGTCGACACGCTGGCGCTTGCGACCCTCGCCGCTGCTCGGCGGCTGCTCGCTACTGCTCTCTCTCTGCGCATCCCGCTCGCTTGCTCCTCCGCCTCGACTGCTGCTCGCGTCCCTCTCACTCGCGCCACGGTCTCGCTCGCGGCCATTTCGTCGACCATCGGCGGATCTGCTGCGTCGCTCTCGCGAGCGATCGCGCTTGTGACCAGACACGACTGGTGCGTCCGCAACAGCGGTAGAGCCACTGCCAGCGCCGCCACCACGACCACTGCTGGACGCTGGCGCCACTGGCGGCTTGCCTGGCGAGGCGTCACGCGCTTCGCGGCGTCCGCGCTTCTCTTCGCCATGTCTACTGCTGCTGCTGCTATTGTTTGTGCTCTCCTCGGCACCACTACCACGATCCGAGTCTCGTCGCTTGAGACGCGAGTTGGACGACCGACCGCCCGAGTCGCCGCCCTTGGCGCTGTCGTTCGAAGCTGGTGGTCGCTCGTCACTGCGACGCGACGACGAAGACGACGAAGAGAACGACGTGATAGGCGGCGGCGGAGGCGGACTGCTGATCTCGCCGCTCTCCAGATCCTGACGAAGCACGCGACTCGGCGGTTTCCTGTCGCGAGCTGACTCGGAGGTTGATCCACGAACATCAGCACTCGTGCTCGAATTAGCAGCATCCGGTTTCTCACTCTCCACTGGTACAGCAGAAACAGCACCAGCAACAGCGGGCTGCTCGCTGTCCTTGTCGATAGCAGACTCGTCAACAGCATCCTTCACTTCTCGGATGACGATCTTCTTCGTCACCGCCACGGCGAGCAGCTTGTCCTCCACGAGCGTCGACTTGCGCTTCGTCAGCAGCGCAAAGTAGCGCTTCGCCATGATTTTGATGTCCTCGCGATCCTCCTTCGTGAGCCCCTCGACGATCTCAAGCATGCTCTCGGCCGTGCTCTTGCTCGCGGGGAACACGTCGATGAGCTTCGTGAGGATGATCAGCGTGTTGCGCATTGGCATGTACTCCTCGCTCGCGAGCGTCGTCGAGAACACTTTCGCCATCCACTTGTGCCACTTGGCGTACACGAGCTTGTACTGGCGGTGCGCGAGCTTCTTCGACGAGTCGTTCAGGTCGACGCTGAAGCCGCTCTTCCCGTGCAGCGCGTCTTCTTCGTACGCCACGCCGCTCTGGTACCAGCGGTAGAGCAGCGTGACGGTCTCCTTGAGGAAGATGCCAAAGTTCCCAGCTTCGCGCTCGGTCACGCAGAGCACCATGGATGGCAGCTTCAGGTTGATCGTGTTGTAGTACTGCAGCGTGCTGAACTCCGGCGTGTCGATGTAGTGGATGCGCTCCATGAACTTGGCGCAGAAGAGCGCGTCCTCTGGCGACAGCAGCGCGCGCGGGATCACGCACTTCTGCAACAGCTCCTGCACGGCGGTGCCTCTGTCGGCGGCTTCGCGCGCAAAGAACGCTCGCTTCTTCTCCTCCAGACGCTCGTAGACGCGCTTGCGGTGCGCCACCTGATCCTTCTGCTCGTTCGTGAGCTTGTCGATCATCTGCGACGTCTTCTCCTTGAACTTCTTGCGCTCGCTCGCGGTCATCGGCCCGCCGTTCGCGCCGCCGCTGTTGCCAGCAGTGCTCAGCGAATTGCGGAGACGCGTGATCTCGGACTCGTACTGCGGGAACGGGACGTGGATGTCGTACAGGATCAGGCTCCAGAACATCACGTAGAGCTCCTTCGTCATGCCCACGAACGGGTCGCTGCCAGTCGCCGAGCTCTTGATCGCGCTGCCAATGTCTTCGATCAGCTCCGGAGCGTTCATAAACCAGTTTCGACGCGAGTCAGCGCCGTTTTCGGACGACGACGAGCTGCCCGAGCCAGTTGCGTGGATGCTCCGAGGCGCTTTGCGCAGCACCGGGTCGTCGAAGCGAATCGCGGGGCGGCACAGCGTCATCGCCAGCTCGGCTTGGATGTGGTAGTCCTGAATGAGGGCAGTCACCGACGGTAGCATCTTCGTGTACACGAGCGGATCGACGACGCCATTCAGGAACTGCAGCAGCTGGCTGAGCGTCATCTGGCACGTGTCGTACACGCGACCGAGCAGCTTCAAGTGGGTCAGCGGCGAGCTCTCCTGGTACTCGATGCGGCTGCGCATCTGGCAGATGAGCAGACAGAGCGGCAGTGCCAGGTTGCGCTTCACGAGCGCATCACGCAAGCGCGGGATTGCGCGGCGGTTCATGAGCTTCGGGTCCGCTGGCTCGTGCCACAGGTGCGGCCCGCCAGCTTGCGCCTCGAGCTGACTGAGCGAGATGTCTTCGAAGCTGATGCACGAGCCCATCTTCGAGAGCAGCTCGCTGAGCACGACCAAGTCGACCGACTCCCAGTTCTGCAGACGCTGGATCAGGTATTGCAGCAGCCCAGCGAGCTCTACGTTCGGGTACTTGCGGTAGAAGCTCCCGGAGAAGCTCGCGAGCGACGCGAGCCAGAGCGAGATGTTCGTGCCGTCCGACTTCATCGACTGGCGCGACTTGGCGAGCTCGCTCACGAGCACGAACGAGAGCACGTCCATGCCGAGCGGCGTGATGAATTTGAACGACTCCACGACCGGCTGGATCAGGTTGTCGTACGACTGGATCTGGCGGAGCATCGTGCGGAAGACCACGAGCGGGTTCGAGTGCGCAAAGTGCGTCAGGCTGCGCGCCGAGGGCTTTGCGCGGTCCGCCGTGAGGCGGCGCATGACCTTGCGCGTGTTCTGCACGACCTGCGCCTCGACGAGCTTCATCTCCGGGCTGCTCGCGTACGCCGCCTGCCACTGTTGGTACATGCGGTACCGCTGGTCGAACGGGTACAGCTTGATGAGATCCCAGAGCTGGAAAACCGAGCTCGGGTTCGAGCCCTGGTACGTGATCGCCGGCAAGAAGCTCTTGACGATCAGCTCCTTCACTTTCGCCATCAGGCTCTCGCCGTAGTTCTCTTCCGTGATCGTCTTGGTCTTCGTCTCGGCTTCGAGCAAGTGCCCGATGATGCGAAGCAGCTTCGTGAACAGCACCGGGTCGTGGTGCAGCTGCGCGCCGAGCATCTCGAGGATCGGGAACACGATCGGCACGAGCTCCTCCTGGGTCGTCAGTGGCGCCGCAAGCATCGCCTTCCTGTCTCGAGCGTCAGCAGCGGGCTTGCCATTTGCGATCTCCTTCTTCGTCTTCGTCAACGCACTGCTGGTGCTGGTGCTGGTAGCGACCAGCTGCATTTTTTTGAGCGACAGCGGCTCGTACAGCAGCTCCACCAGCGAGTGCACGGACTTGCAGAGCTGCGCAGTGAGCGGCTTGTATGCCAGCGGGTTCACGCCGCGCTGCTGGAACCACTTGATCATCTCGAACGCCTGCTTCTCCGAGCCGATCTCGAGCATGCCGGCGACCAGACCAAACACCTGGTTGTGGTCGTCGTCGTCCTGCTCTTTCTTGCCAGCGCGTTCGCCGTTCTTGCTCTCGTCGTCGCCGCCTTTGCCGCCGAGGTTCACTTTCCCAAACGACCGCGCCTCGTCCTCGAGCTTCTTAATGCGCGCCATGTGCAGCTTCACGATTTCCTCCTTCGACGGCGCCAGGTGCGGGAGCAACGCGTCCATTTGCAGCAGATTCTTCGCGATGAGCGTCGCGGCAAGCCGATAGAGCGACCGCGGCGTCACGACCCCCTCGGTCGCGTCGTCGCGCTTGTAGAACTGGAACTTGAAGCCGATGACGTGCGGGATGCTGTCCTGCTTGAACGCGCCGAGCAGCTCCGCGAAGCAATGGTTCTGCGGGTGCATCTCGTAGGCGTCGAGCACGAGGTCGAGCACGCGGTTCGCGTCCAGATCGAAGTACCCGATGAGCGCGAGCAGGTCCGTCTTGCTCGCCTCGAGCTGGTCCGGCGTCACGACGCCCGTGTGCAGCAGGCTGAGCACCTTCGCGAACCCCTCGCTCTCCTCGCGCAGCAGGTTGTACTTCATCTGCGTGTAGAGCGACTTGGTGTTGATGCGCAGGATCTTCTTGCGGATCACCTGTGGCTCCGACATGAGCCCCGCGTCGTGCAGCAGGTCGAACTCGAGCGACGACTTGAGGCTGAACGGCGGCACCAGCTCCTCTTCCTGCAACACAGCCACGCACATCTCACTTGTCAGCCGCCATTTTGCGCCGCGCACGATAGAGATCGCACATATGTATAAATGTGTGGCTACGCACCGCGATCGCCTTGACGAAGCGGCAGAGCTGCTGCCACTCGGGGCTCGAGTGGCGCTCGCGACCTTTCTCGTTCGCTTCAATCTCGTTGCCTGCGTACCATGAACAAAGTGGATACCACGTCAGCCAGTCGCTCGTAGCACCACTGACGGCCTTGTAAGGGCTGCGGTGAGTGAGTACGCACCGATGATCCAGAGAAGATCCAAGAACGTATCACATGCGTCCTGGTGCGAAGGCTGCGAGCAGCGACATCCACGACAGCGTTAGGAGACTGCCCATTCACTCCAGCATATCTATCTCACAGCCGCATCCTTACCAGCCCTGCCTCCTTCAGCACGCTCACGACGTCGTGGCGCGTGAGCTTTGCGTGCACGACGACCCACACGAGCTCGTAGAGCAGGCGGTAGAGATCTAACCGTACCGAGAGGCGCACGCAGCACAGACGGGTCAGCACAGCATCCAGACAGGATCCCATATCCACACACACATACACACGCGCCATAAACGCACCTGAATCGGGGCTAATGATCGCGTCGTCCTTGGCGTCCGTGGTCTCCTTGAGCGCACGCGCGAGCTTCGAGCAGCTACGAAAAAACCCCCAGCAACAAGACACAGAGGGTCAGTGCCGCGCCACACACGGCGGCATCGCGACGACAGACACACAGAGGTAGGCGTACATGCGGCGCTCGCCGGTCTCAGACCACTGGTGCAGCGTGGCGTCGTCCACGAGCGGCGCCATGGGAGCGCGCCGTTCGGTCGCCATGCTTGCGGGGCTTTTTCGTTTTGGACTGCGTGCTTGGCGTCGGCGCTGGCAGCGAGAGGGGAAGCTCGTGCAACTGTGGAGCAACTGTGGAGCAACTGTAGAGCAACTTGAACTCGGACGACAAAGGTTGCTTTTAGCGAAACACACGAAAATAAGGTTGCAGCTCCCTAATATCCTAATTCGAGAGCCTAAAACACGTTTGTATCGGAATCGGCCCAAGAAGCGCCGTCGCGAGCCATCCTCGGTGCAGGACACCATGCTGCTGCTGGTGTCGAAGCTGGGCTGGCAAGGACGCCTCCGCGATGGCACTCACTCACTCCATCCAGCTACGAATATCGGTACATTAACGTTATCACCTCACGACGGAACCCATCCATCCATCCACCAGAAGCTCACACTGCTGTCGCGAGACGCAGGTGCTCGGAGCAGAAGAAGATCGTGACGTGGCGCGAGATGTAGGCGAACACCTGGAGCAGCATCGTCGTGCCGTAGACCGCGAGCAGGGCCAGCAGCACGAGGAGATCGAGGTCCTGCGCCGCCGTCGTCAAAAAGCGCGGCGCGCCACTGCCGGCGACCTCGCTCACATCGAACGCCACCGCGTCGCACGAGCTGCTGTCGCTGGACAACGCGCACAGCGCGATCACGAGCAGGCGCTGGACGGACCAGAGGAACATGCTCGCGGCGATCGCGCCGGGCACAGCGCTGCACGCGAGCTTCGCGATCGCAAAGTAGAGCTGTGTCTGCAGTCCGAAGAACACGACACCGCCGTCGCTCGGACTGCTCGTCGACGAGATGTACACCTTCACGTGCTCGTCCAGCGGCGACACAAAGTTGAACAGCGCAGTGTCGACCTGCAGTAGCGTGCGCAGCGTGCTACTCTCGAAGCGCCGAGCGAACGCGCGCCACGACGAGCTCGAAACCACCATCGCGACGAGCTCGACTGCGAGCAGCGCGATCGTCCACGCAGACGCGAGCGCTGCGAAGAGGAAATTCGCGACGTGGAAGAGCAGCGCCTGGTAGGTGCGCAGGCGGATCGGCGCACACAGGAACGCCATGAGGAAGCAGCAGTCCTGCGAGTGGCAGAGCCCGCCACCGCAGCCGTGGATCTCGCGAGCTGCATCGTCGTCACCGTCGTCGTCCAGGCGCTTGTCGTGCCGCAGGAGCTCGCTGATGCTGTCGTGATGCTCGTCGCCGTCATCTGACTCGACGTCGATGAGCGACGCCTCGAACGTGCCGTACGCGCGGTCGGACGCGCTGCTCTCGACGAGGCTCAGGTGCAGCGGCGCGCTGCTGCTGCTGCTGTTGTGGCTGCTGTAGTCGGCAGGACGCGCGGATGCCATGTTCTGCTGAGCTTCGTGGTGCGTGTGCGTCGCGTCTGCTGCTGCTGCTGGTCGGACTTCGCTGCTCGTACCTGCAGCGAAGTCGGGCAATGGCGGCGCCGGAAGCGGGCGTGTGCGGGAGAGCGATCGATGACGGCGAAAAGAGCAGCCATCCGTTCAACGTGGCAAATGGTTCACCCATCTCTCGCGCATACAAAGTCCAAGTCAAGTGGGAGGCGATTTGCTTCGAAATTTGTGTCCGAGGGATACAAAACTGGCGGTAAATTCTTTTTGGAGGCTAGCCACTCTCTTCGTCTCGGACGAGCGCTGCTGCATTTTTGCAGCAGATCGCATGTGTGTGCTCTCGGACGAGATAGATAGATAGATAGATAGATAGATAGATAGATAGAGAGAGAGAGAGAGAGAGAAAGCAACCCAGGTGGCTTTTCCAGCCACGTCGCTGTCATTCGCGGCCACACTTTGGCTCGAAAGCGCGACGAAAGCGAAATGGCGTGTTTCGATTCGGATGGGCAGAGAGAGAGCGCACCACCTCAACGAGCTGAGCATATCGAAACTGGTGCGATTCGCGTGGACTCCCCTTCGCCAAGGAAGCGCTGCTTCGTAGCCTGCTCGGAAAGGCTACGAGAGTTCTGGAGGGGTATGGAGCTGCTCTTCTTGGAAGAGTGCACGGCGGAGTGCCTGCGATGTGAAGAAGTGTGTGTGAACCTAGCAAGCAGATGTTTTCAGCGAGCTGGTCGCGGGAGCTTTGGCGCGATGTTGCTGTCTTCACTGCATTCTTTCTCTGGCGACTCGGATCGACTGTGATACACTCGTTTTTAGCGAGGGCGGATGCATTGCTATGGCGAGTATTACTTCGAGTCGTAGGCGATTCTCCAGAGTACACCGATTCATTCTGACTTCCCAGAGGACAACGCACGCACGAGCCTCAAGATCGCGTACACGGCGATGCACGGCGTCGGTCACGCGATCACGAACCGCTCGCTCGCAGCTTTCAACCGCAAGCAGAACATCCTTGACCAAGCCACAACAAAGTCGAAATGAATCGGTATACTCTGGAGAAGTGCTCGTTGCTCAAAGCAATACTCTCCATAGCAATGCGGAAACGTCAGTTGCTCACCGTCGAAGTCGCTCCCGACAGCGCGCAGTGACTTGTCGAGCAAGTTGCTGAACGCTTTCTCATACTTGCCGATCACGACTGGATCGCCCAACCTGATCTCGACGACCTCGCCGTTGGACACGGCGTTCTCGGACCAGTTGAATGATCCGTTGATCAGCACCTTCCTGTCGCAAACGCAAAACTTGTGGTGCAACAAAAAGTTCTTCATACGCTCGTGGTAGTAGACCTCCACAC
>JAADWH010000602.1:0-18070 GCA_023335995.1 Globisporangium nagaii
AGCCGCTCTTTCACCATGTCAACGAGCTGAGTCGCAGTTAGTCGTGTCGGGGACATTATACACCATCTTCGCAGGTCATCCTCATGGCCGTCGAGTTTACAGTGACGCCCAGAACGGGAAGGCGTGTGCTGGATGCGGTCGAGGTGGCGAACGGCCCACCGTGCAGACGACTGCGAGATGCCGGTTTGTCGCTGGATCTCCCACCACGACACACCGTCAGCGCGCTTGGCGAGAACGCTCTCGATCGCGCCATCGCTGCTGACGACACCGAGCTCCGCAACTCGCTCATCCGAATCGTATCCATACTCGCAAAGTCTCCATTCTAGGGTGTGTAAGAGCCATGGCAGCATGTGTGGATCAATACGACACTGGGCAGTTCCTTCTAGCTTGAAGGGAGCTGGGTGGAGGCTTGGGAAACGAGAGAGCTAGCTAGCTTGGGAACTTGGAGATCACGAACTCGCCGCCGAGTCCACCGGAGAAGCATCACTTGCTTTTGATCAAGAAATACACTTTTAATTGGAGACCACAAAAGCGTATTTCTGTGAGAGTTTCTAAAAGCGACTTTGTTGAGCTGCAAGAACCCTGAAAAGTGGTTTGTTTGCTCTTCGATACAGTACTGTGTTGATCAGCAAAGCCAGCTGAACCGCGGACCGCGGACCGGCGCTCGGACCGGACCGGCTGCATTTTGACTGGTGGGGGTCGAGCTCGCGGCTCGGCTGGTTTGGCGCGACGGCGACGGCGATTGCTGCAGCATTCTCTGTTAAAGTCCGAATCCATCATGGTGCGTAGCTCTTCCGAGTGCTGCTGCGTAGCTCTTCCGCGTGCTGCTGCTGCTGCTACTGCTCTACGATGATGATGAACGCCACGAGCTGACTGTGATCGTGCTTGTCCATACAGTCGAAGAAAATTGTGAAGAAGGAAGTGGAGGAAGTGACCCGCGTTGGTCCTTCGCTGAAGGAAGGCGAGCAGGTGTTCGGCGTTGCCCACATCTTCGCGTCGTTCAACGACACGTTCGTGCACGTGACCGACCTGTCGGGCCGCGAGACGATCGTGCGTGTGACCGGCGGCATGAAGGTCAAGGCCGATCGCGATGAGGCGTCTCCTTACGCTGCCATGCTTGCGGCGCAGGACGTGGCTGCGAAGTGCAAGGAAGTCGGCATCACCGCCCTCCACATCAAGGTGCGCGCCACCGGTGGCAACCGAACCAAGACCCCAGGTCCTGGCGCGCAATCCGCCCTTCGTGCTCTTGCTCGTAATGGCTTGAAGATCGGACGTATCGAGGACTGCACCCCGATCCCGACGGACAGCACCCGCCGAAAAGGCGGTCGCCGCGGTCGCCGTCTCTAAGCGCTCGGCTTCTTCCCCGACCGACTTGGAGACTGCTTCTCTTGCGGCCGCCCGCTCTCGCGCGGTGGCTCTGGGGTTCGTGCAGACAATACAGCGATGCTTTGCTCTCTTCGCTCGCTCGCTCGGGTCGTCTGTCGTTCGGTACGACACACTGTGAGGCGCTGCGCGGCTCTCTTGGGATAGGTTTAGTCGCCTACTGTTAACGAGCAATACAACGCCTCGGGACGCTCGAGTGATTGAGAAAAGAGACAACTGATCACGTGCATCTTGCTGCTGTTGCGGTGTGTCTTCGTGTCCAATGGACTCTGCTGCTGCTGCTGATCTCTGTGTGTACCTATGACTGCTAACTAGGGGCTGCGCATCTCGTCGTCGTCGCCTTGCACGGGCATGAGCAGACAGCCGAGCACGCCGGCGCCTCGCCACTGCTGCGGCGTCAGCAGCAGCTCGTGGAACTCCAGCTGCTCTGTCGTCGCGTCTCCACCACCTGCTGCTGCTGCTGCTGCGTGTGTCTGTGGCGCTGCCGCGCGACGCACGATCACGCGGATCGGGCTGCCGATGTTGTGCATCACGATCTCCTTGATCGCCTCCAGGTTGCGGTGGTTCGACGCGTCCGCTGTGCCAAACACGAGCACCTGGTCGCCCGCGTGCAGGTCTGCCCACTCGGCTGGCGAGTCTGCAGTCGCATGGACGCAAACGCACAAAAAGATACACATACAAAGAGCGTCTCAGCACACGATGGACAGGAAGCAGCACGGATCCACGCCGATCGTACCGTTCTGGACGTTCTCGACGACCGCGAACGGCTTCTTCGCCTTGTCTGCAGCATCTACAGGTCGCACACACACAATCGACAGCAAGGAATGAGCAAGGCAAACAGGACAGCGACACACAAGCAACACAAACGCAACACAAGCCCACCGATCTCCTTCGGTGCATACGCAGCAGCGGCGGCAGGCGCTGTGCTCTCTGCTGCCGCTGCCACCGCTGCGGGCTTCGCGTCCGGCGGCAACGGCGGCTTCACGTCTGCGCCAACGACCGCTTCTCTCGCCTTCGCTGACTTGGCTTCAAACACTCTGCAGATCACTCCAGCGTCAGCACACATCCACCATCCACCATGCAGCACGCAATCCAACACAGACAGCCACGCACTGCGGGAGGATCTGCTCGATGCGCTGCATCACAGCCTTGTGGTCGTTCTGCTTGACCGCGAACGCGTGGCGCTGGTGGCGCACGCGGTAGACGTCGATGTCGCCGCGCGGGAAGCCGTCGGCGTCCACGAGCGCACCTCTGATGCCCGCGGGGTTGTCGCCGCTCGTCAGCTCCTCCACGATCAGCGCGATCTCCGCCTCGAGCTTGCTCTTCTCGCCCGTCAGGCGCTCGTACTCGTCCAGGATCGCAGCCATTTCGCCTCGTTTGCTGCTTTTGTTTGATTTTGTGTGAGGAGAAGAAGAAGAAGCGAGGACGCAAGTGAGCAAAGTGCTTCCTAGGTGTCATTTTGATCGTTCTGGGAAGTCAAGATTCCTGTGATGCAAAGTGTGCTCCACTCGAGTCGAGTGTGAACATCGAGCTGACCCTGAGGTCCAGCGTTGCATGGAGAAGCGCCAGACGGTCGCCTTTTGCGGATATCGAGGTGACTCGGTTCGCGCTGCCGAGTCTCAACGAGCTCAAAGTAGGTTGGTTGCTTCGAGACAACTCTCAACCGGAGTTCGCCTGAATTTCCTCTACCTGGATTGCTCTGGAGAGCACGAATGGTGAGTCTCATTGGATTTCGCGGCTTGCACACTCGTGCGAACGCAGCTTCTGCGACAACGAGCTGTGGTTGCCAGCCGAGGCGACAGAGCCTGGCTGTTGAGAGGCGTAAACTCTTGAACGATCCTGAAGACAGAGCCAGCGACGGCACGACCACCAAAGTTGGAGGCAGCGAAAATTTCAGGGGCGCGGTAGTGCACGCTCGAGGAGGCATGACAGAGAGAGAGATGCTGACAGATCCGATCCCGATGTCTGCGCGTGGCCATTCTGCCTTCAGGAATGCGCCGAGCGTTCATGAGGCGAGGTTTGCTCGAGGCGAATCTCGAGCAGGACTCAATCGACACCAAGAGTGCAGAGCGCTCCGCGAGTACAGACCAGGACACTCTTGGTACCCTCTCGTACACGCTCGTATCGCTTCGGACAGGGAGGTGTTTCTCGTAGTCGGTTTTGGACTGCGCAGCCTCCAGAATCGATCAGGATGTCTAATTTGGTGTGCATCAGGCGCGCGCTACTCGCGCTGTGCACTGCACGAGCGTTTGTGCGCGCCGTTTGTTCCCTCCCGATCTGAGACACATCTTCCGCCTCGTCAAATGTGTTGCGCACAAAGTTAGAGAAGGCGAGTCCACTTTCAGCCAACCACAGCGCTGCATCTCCGTTTGCCCGACCAATCAGCGCCTGAGTCGCACTCTTCCTCGTTTCCCCCCCTCGCTCCCTTTCTATGGGTTTCACTATGGACACGCAGGACACGCAGGCCGAGCTGCTTGTGCTCGGAAGAGGACGAGCGCCAAACGCAAGCACGACAAGCGAAAAGCAACCGCGGGCAGAACGACAGGCAGCGCGAGTGACGTGGCGAGTGCGAAGCGACACCTCCGACCGTCTCCACGCAGCAGCACACGCAGCACACGCAGCAGCGTCTCGTGTGGGTGTACACGCCTGTGCGTCGGCATCTCTTCACTCTCTCTCTCTCTCCCCACCTGTGCGTAAACAGCTACGAGACTGCTGGATAGGACGCCACCACCACTACCAAGCGACGCGAGCGACTACGCAGAGACGGCACAGAGATGCAGGAGACGGGCGTGATGAACCGCGCGATGCCGCAGATCAACGAGACGAGCCTGCTGCAGGGCAACGTGACGGGCGACGCGCTCATGTTCGGCTTCCCGCTGGCGTGGGTCGAGACGAACCGCGCCGAGAGCCTGCTGATCGCGTTCGGCTGCTGCCTCGTGGCGTCGATGCTGAGCGTGTTCAACATCTACCAGCACCTGCAGCACTACTCGCGTCCGCAGCTGCAGCGGTACATCGTGCGCATCCTCGCGATTGTGCCCGTGTACGCGCTCGGCTCGCTGCTCTCGCTCATCTTCGTGAACCAGGCGCTGTACTTCGACACGTTCCGCGACTGCTACGAGGCGTTCGTGGTCTACAGCTTCCTGGCGCTCGTGCTGTCGTTCGCCGGCGGCGAGTCGGTCTGCGTGCTCAAGATGCAGGGCGAAGCCGACATCACTCACGCGTGGCCGCTCAACCGGTGCCTGAGCCCGATCGGACGCGACGGCCGCCTGCTGCGCTCGTGCAAGCGCGCGACGATCCAGTTCGTGCTCATCAAGCCGTTCTTCGCGCTGCTGTCGCTGCTGATGCTCGCCTGTGGGCAGTACTACACGCTGCCGTACCAGCTCATCCTCACGGTCGTGTACAACATCTCGTACTCGCTGGCGCTCTACGGTCTCTGGCTCTTCTACCTCGCCACGAAGCACATCCTCAAGACATTCAACCCGGTGCTGAAGTTCTTCGCGGTCAAGAGCGTCGTGTTCCTGACGTTCTGGCAGAGCGGCATGATCGACTTCGTGCCGGGCATCACGAACGAGCAGAGCTTCGCGTGGAAGGACTTCATCCTGTGCGTCGAGATGGTGCCGTTCGCGCTGCTGCACTTCCTGGCGTTCAACCCGAGCCAGTTCAAGAAGAACCTCGACCGCCTGCCGGACTCGGAAGTGCTCAAGAACATGAAGGAGGTGCTGAGTCTCTCGGATCTCATCGCCGACACGTACCACAACTTCATGCCGTCGTACCAGGACTACATGCTCCAGCGCGGCGAGTCGACGGGTCGCGTGCGCGGCCGCAACAAGAGCGTCGTGGTGTTTGGCGAAGACGGCTCCATCACGAACTCGTCTTCGTCCGAGTGCAGTCCGACGCCGATGGCTGTGAACAACCACCACGTGCCAAAGTTCGTGATCGACGACGAAGACGAGAGCGACGAGAGCGACAGCGACGGCGAGCGGGATGTCGAGATGGGCGAGCGACGACGATCCAGAAGCGATCGAGATCAGGATGTTGTTGCTGCTGAGGCGCAGTCCGTTGGCGATGACGTGAACGAGCTCAAGCCCGAGGCGCTGAGAGGCAGCAATGCTGCTGAGGCTGCTGATAATGATGACGACGCGTCTTCTTCCTCCGTGCATGCAGCGAAGCGACGCTTCTTCGCAGACGAGGACGACGAAGACGAGGAGAAGCCAGCAGCAGCAGGAGCAGCGTCGTCTTCTTTATCGACCTCCTCGCTCAACCCGAAGAAGACCAGCAGCGATAGACGGTCGAGCAGCGCCGGTGCCACCGCAGCACAAGGCGCCGAGAGCGAGAGTGCTGACCACAACGATTTAGAGGCCGGTCGTGGCAGCAGCAGCAGGTAATTCGAGCCTGACGCGCTGCAGGCGCTCCTGGCTGTGCAGGTGCTTTGTTAGAAAGTCGCTCAAGATTAGCAGTGCGCGTTCGCGAGTCGCCAGCAGCCTGGCACCGCCACGCACTCGCCCCGTTTTCCCATCCGTGTAATAGTAAACAGTATTTGAACGATCCTCTTCGCTGTCGTCAAGCAAGTCGCTTGCTTCGCTTGCTTCGCTTGAACTGACGAGCATGAGCAACGAGTGCTGACATGGCATTCTGATCTGAGCTATTTTCGTCGCTCGACGGTTTTGGCCTCGTATACTTGCTAGCTGAGCGTTTATCCTCTCTTCAGAGGCTCACTCATTGGAAAGCGGCATACCAACTCGATGTGTAGTGTGAATTTGAGCAGCAATAAGGCAAACCGCACAAAAAGAGAGGAAGGCGCCAAACGAAGTGCTTGAAACTGCGACGTGCGAAACCGACATGTCTCGGTGAGCCAGCAAAAGTTGGCGGCGGTTGCAGCAGCAGTCATTCCCATTCTGCACCTCCGCCACCAGCAGCAGCATTCTCTTCATGACGGAGAGCAGCACGAGCAGCAGATCCGCAGCAGCAGCGCACATGACGATAGCAGCAGAGGCGTCGCCGGCAGATGTGATAGCGACCGCCAGCCGCCTGCTGCAGTCGCGCGTGGGTCGCGAGATGCAGCGCTACGACGGCGCGACGCGCTTGCTCGCCTGCGTTGTCGTGCTGCGCAAGCGGAAGCGAGCGGACGGCGGCGGCGGCGGCGGTGACGGCGCAGTCTCCGCTTGCGAGACAGGCAGCAGCGACAGTGAAGCAGAAGACATCGACAACGAAGCGCGCAACGAGCAGCAGCAGCGTCACGACGACGACGACGCTGAAGTGCTGATCATCTCGAGCTCCAAGCACCCGGACGAGTGGATCCTGCCGAAAGGCGGCTGGGAGAGCGATGAGACGCTCATCGAGTGCGCGCTGCGCGAGGCCGAGGAAGAAGCGGGAGTACGTTGAACATCAGCATCAGCAGCACCACCATGGCGGTGTATCTGCTTTGTGCAACATGGGCTACCAACAGAGCACCACTCACTCACTCGGATGACTTTTGTTTGTTGGCACACTGTTGCAGATCGCTGGAGAGGTCGTCCGAGAGCTCGGCGCGCTGGACTTTACGAGCAAGAACGGCAAGCGCTGCCGCTTCTATGGCTTCCAGCTGGCTGTGCAGCAGGAGTATGACACGTGGGCCGAGAGCAACCGCCAGCGCCAGTGGGTCTCGCTCGCAGACGCCAGAATGCACTTGCGGCGCCGCCCGGAGCTGCTCACGATGCTCGACTTGACGCAAGTAAGGAAGCGATAATGGATACTGTGGCGCCGCATTCTACTGCGCGGGAGCACTGCGACGCGCTCGAAAGGATCTTGATCGCGAACCCTCTGTCATTCCGCGAGCAAGTCGTGATGACGCTCGTGGCACCTGTCGTCGACAACATTAGAAGATCTGGAAGGCACAAAGTTACAGAATGCAATCGATTTTACGAGTCCGATATCAGTCTCATACCGGTATGCCTTATCATGGGATCTGAGTATAGTGTATGACGGGTATCACATTGTACAGTCTATTTACAAACAAGGTATCGTATTGCGCAGGAATTTGCAGAAACTGACTTTCTGTATCACTTCAGAAGCCATCTGCTTTTGGTGTGCTTGGGTCGACACCATCTGCTTCTTGCGCTGCCGCCAACACTCTGAGGCTCGCATCCCAACGCATCCAACAACAACGCCGCGCTCTCTCCAGCCTTCGGCTCTGGACGTCATCCGATCCTCAAAGGGATGTTCGGCGCTGTGCATTTGTCGCTCGGAGATCCAACATGTCCCCATACTCTCACAAACACACTCAGGATGGTGTCGCGATGCAGAGGCAGCCCGCCGTGCTACACACGCTTCACACGCAGAAAGATCGCCGCGTGGAGGAAGTGGGCGGAGGGCCGGCGCGCTCAGTCAGAAAAACGCGCACGCAGCGGGTAAAGAAGCACTTTTGGCGCCTCGGTTGGCTCGGTAGAAGTCGCGCGCATCCAGAGCGAGCCTTTACGCGCTTTGTGCATTTGTTGCTGTCGACGCCAAACGCCAAAGCGACGCGACGTGTCGAGCGAAGGCAGCAGGCGTGGGTGGGCGACAGCGACAACAACCGCGCGGGCTCGTGTGTGTGGACGACGGAACCTCGGTCAGAGGTCTTCGCAGCAGCAGGATCCCACTCGACACGTACTTGCAGCGCAACGACAGCGACGCAGAGCTCGTTCGGTTGTGTGGAAGCAACTTCACGAGGTTACTCACCGCCCGCGTTCATCCAGTTGTTGGATTTGCGAACCATCTGCGACTCAGCATTCCGCAACACACGCACCTACACCTTCACTTTTGCCTTTCACGCGATCCCGTCGCTCAGACTGCGAGGCGGCAGCGTGTCCGACCAGCGCTGGAACGCGCCTTCGCACTGTGGATATGTGGTCGCGTGGTTGTTTTCGTTATAGGTGTGTGTGTGTGTGTGCGTGTGTGTGTGGAGTTGACGAGAACTCATGAGATCGAGAGAGAGCTCATGCGGTCGCGAGCGCACGAACGACGCGACTGCCAATTGAACGCGACAACACAAGCAAACCGCACATTTCGGAAAAGAAGGCGAGAATCGTACTGTACTCACTCGCAAATAAAGAACGCGGCAGCGCAGAGGATGGCGACGGAAGGAAGGGATGTCGAGACGTGCGACGATGGAACGAGTGCGAGCATGCGCGTTTGCGGCAATCGATCTCGCTTTGATCGCTTTTGCGTCGCTCGGCGCTAAAAGCGCGACTTAAAACGCAGCTAGCTCTAACTCGGAGCTTAAAATGGAGCGAACGGCGGACCTTTGCCGCCTTTGTTCCGACGCGAATGGATTTTCAGGCTCTTCTGCTCGGCTGAAAGCAGCAGCAAAGAGCTGGGTTTGGGCCCGCGTGCCTCGGCTTTCGTGCGGCGCTCAAACAGCAGCCCCGAGTCCAACGCCGCGGTAAAAGCGCGGCTGACGCGTGCCGCACCAGTCCTTTTGCGTCAGAACGGAAAAGATGGTCGCTGCTGTCGCCACTCGTCAAGTTTGTTGAGGAATTCGCCAAGCTCCAAGTCCTGACCAGACTCGCAGAACCCTCGCATGTGTGTTTTTCAAAATGCGGGAGAAACATCTTGGGATTCGGACGAGCTCGTGTGCCTTTTTGTGGGAGAGCAGGAATGGGCTGCCGAGTCCGCGTCGCACTGCACTCGCAGCCACAGCCGCAGGCATGTTTGCGGCCAGGTATTGGACGCGTGGCCGCGCTTTGCGACACCAGCCGCACAAACTGCCGCGTGTGTGTGTTGGCTTTCGATTGTCGACGTGGCGCGCGCGCGATCCGCTCGCCGAAAGGTCTGGCGCTTCGAGCAGTGGCGGCGGAGCCACGTGCGCCAGTCGCTCGCTCGCCTCGCGGCTTTTCGCGTAGCATTGCGGCGTGCGGAAGCAGCGCGCTGAACCCACCGCGGCAGAGCAGCTCGAGGAGTGGAGCCAGAGCAGCGCGACCCGAGGCGTCCTCCACTTCAAAAAAAAGTCCTCGGAGCGTCCAAACCAAAAGTGCGAATCCGTTTCGCTTTTTTGGCTCGGGATCTCTATGTTAAAAAGTGAACTCAACATTAGATTTGGTCCACACTAACCGCCGAAAGCCAACCAAATCTGAGCTTGAATTCACTTTTTAACATAGAGATCCCGAGCCAAGAAAGCGAAACGGATTCGCACTTTTGGTTCCTGCCATACTGAATACCATGAAAATCACCAGCACGGACTCTGAGACTCTATAAGTCACGAAAAGCTGGAAAGCAGGATTCGACGAATCACAGCAGAGACGGCCGTCGTCGCATTGCGGCGGTTCCAACGAGGCTTCCATTCTACCAAAAAGGCGCGTCTCTTGCGCGGTCGGGAAGGGCCGCGAACTGGCTGCTTCTGCGGACTGCGGCATACAAACTGCGAGAGCGGAGTCCGCGTAGGGCAAGGGCGGACGAAATGGGGAAAGGGTCTCGCTCGATCATGGAAAGGAAGGAAGCAGCGTGTCGCGCTCCGTCTGCCGCTCGTCGTCGCGTCGCGGCCGAGGCTTCGTTTTTTGCGTGTGCGTTCTCCGTCGGTCCGAGCCAGCACGAGCAGCTCATTTGCCGAAAGGACCGACGGCCGACACAACAAACAGCAGCAGCGCACGTTTGTTTTTTTCCTGTGTGCGGTTTGCTTCCAGCAAGCTCCTCCCCAACAACAACACCAACAGCCACGCAACCATGCGTCCTCGCACCAAGAGCGTAGTGAACGTGTCCGAGTACTTTGGCGACGACGACGAGAGCGACCAGGAGGAAGACGAGGACGGCCATTGGATGCACGTGGCCATGCGCGGCAGCGGCAGCAGCAGCGGCGGCTACAAGTCGCTCAAGCGTCCGGCGTCGTTCTCCAAGAACCACAAGAAGGCCGCGAGCCTGGGAGGCGTGAACAAGCGCGAGCGCACGTCGACGCTCGAGAGCTGGGAAGGCACGGACGTTGAGGACGACGACGAGGAGTTCGAGGACGAGGAGTTCGAGGACGAGGACGAGCGCGTGGCGCGCAAGGGCGTCGAGCGCCTGCGCACGTGCAGCCACGACCGTCGCATCAGCTTCGACACGGACGTCAACATCGTGGAGATCCCCGCGCGCTCGAGCTTCGACGCCGAGTACAAGCGCCGCGTCTGGTACTCCAACGAAGAGTACTCGCTCATGCGCCAGCTGGACTAAGTGAGCCGCAAACCACCACCACTACCACCACCAACCAGGCACGAGCAGACGCACAAGCAAGACGACCGCGCACGCGACGACCGATCGCACGAGCCCCCGCTGCGCGCGAGTCGCGAGTCGCAGTCGGGGCCTCACTGTGTCCGCCCGCGCCGTCCGCACCAGCAGGTGCCGCGCGCAGGTGGACGGCCTGGGATCGATCGCTAGATCCCGGGATCCACAGCAGTGGGTGGTGTGTGTGTGCTGTTTGGCTCGCGCGATGCAGGCGACGTTGAAGCAGCAGCAGATGGCCGAGGTACCGTGCCGCGCCACGTGGTGTCGTCCGCAAACCCGATCGGCAGCTGCGCAGCTTGCGTCCGCACACACGCGCACACACACACAAGTTTTCCCCCAGCAGACAACCCTATTTATCCCACAGAGAGAAGAGGGAACGCCCAAGTACGATAGAGTTTTGGATCGGCAAGTTGCTGCTGTCGTTGCAGTCCGGACAATCGGACACTGAATACAACGCGTGCGGGGCTCCCGGTCCGACCGCAAGGACCGGGACGAGCCACGTTTTCTTTTCAAGCAACTCGGAACGAGTCAGTCTCGTGTACACTGCTGACTCCTCGAAACTGTCAAGCGCTCTTATAACTGACAGGAACATCCCATGCCAGCAGCTCCCACATGCTCAACTCCATCCCACATCGCCACTGCAAACCTCGTACTCGATTGCTTTCTGCTGTCGCTACAGCCGCCGCCCGTTCTTTAATCGTTGCGTGGCCACAAACGCAGCTACATGCCTCCCTTGCCTACGACAGGTGGAAGCTGCCCTGTCCTTCGCGGATGCAGTAGAGCAGCCGCTCCTTCATGACCTCGCGGGTCGAGTACTCGGGCAGCTTGAGGTAGTTCGTGCACGTCGACGCGGACGGCAGCACGGCGTCCGCGCCAGAGAACCCGCCCGCGAGGCTCTCGTCGTGGCCGGTGTCAGCGCTGCCAGCGCCGCTCATCGCCATCTCCGAGAGCTTGCGCACGACCGTGAGCTTCGGCTCGAGCTTCGCGAGTCCGCCGACGGGCAACCGGTTCGCGCCGGTGACAAAGCGCACGAAGAGCCGCTGCTCGTCGATCGAGAACTCGCACAGGATCGCGATGAGGTCGGCGATCGCCTTGCTCTCGCCCGTGTAGCCGTGGTCGCACACCGTGTGCTCGCGCAGCTCCACGCCCTCGCGATCCCACATGCTGCTGCCCGTGCTCGTGTCGCTGAACATGCGCTCGAGCTCTTGGACGTCGAAGACGCGCAGGAAGTGCTTCTGGTGCGGACGCGAGCCACAGATCTGCTCGAAGCCGCGCTGGAACGCGGCCACTTGCTTCCCGATCGTCGTCTCGAGCAGGAACTGCGCGTTCAGGCGCACGTACTCGCGCAGGTTCTCCAGCGTCACGTCAATCTCCGCGCCGTGCGGGCGCAGAGGGATCGCGCTGTCGCCCACCAGCGTGAACGCCAGACACATGGACGCCACTTCCTCTCGCCACGTCGCCGCCATTTCGTCGTCCTTGCCACCGCCGCTCTCGCTGGCTGCGTGGCGCTCGAACTTGCACGCGAGGTCGTGGAGATAGCGCAGCGAGACGCCGATGCTAGGGTCGAACTCTGCGACAAAGCCCAGCGACGTCTTCAGCTCCACGTGGTCACCCACGAGCTTCTCGCCGCGCAACGCGCGCAGAAACGGTCTCGAGAACGGCAAGTTCAGCAACCGCTCGTCCAGCAGCGCCTGCGCGACGAAGCGGCCGAGGAACGTGAACCACGACAGCGGGTCCAAGCTCACGAGGCTCGTCGAGAACACCGAGGCCGACGCTGCTGCTGCCACGATCTCCTTCGCTTTCTCCTCTTCGTCGGTATCGACGACAGCGCCAGCGCCGCTCGCAGCCTCTTTGTAGATCGGCTTCGGGAACAAGCCGTGCGGCGCATCGACTGCAGGACCGCCGTCGCTGAACTGGGACGTCTCGTTCAGATAATTGAGCGACTCGACCTCGCTCTCGAGCACTTCCGGTGACCGCGGGATCAGGCTCACGAGCAGATCCACTTCGTCACGCGCGAGCAGCGAGACGATCGTGTTCAGTGGCGTGCCTTCGCAGAGCGGTGAGACGTGCTTCGTCACGGCGCGGTAGTCGCGCTCGTACATGCGTCGCCCCGAGCGAGACACCATGCGGTCGCCATCCATCACGACAATGCCGGCATCCGTGCCGGGGAAGTTGACCGTGTCGCAGTGCGCGCACTGCAGCACCGGGTGCTTCAGCGTCGACGCCTTGCGCGGGTACACTTTAGCGAGGTACTGCACTTCTTCGTCGCTCAGGATCCACCATCTCAGCGACACTGTTGACGGCGACAGCTTCCCGCTTTCGTCACTCAACTCCATCTGCCTCTTCTCGCCCCCGCACTCGCACGTCGCCATCTCTGAATGCCAGTCCTGGGTGTCTAGGCACTGCGCGCACTGCGGAATGGACGTCGAGCGTGAGAGTTCGGCGTTGTCCTCGCCAATGGCGTCATCATCGTTCACAGCACCGTCACTGCTGCTGCTGCTGCGCGTGGCGTCTTTCTTCTCGTGCGTCAGCAGCTGCTTGTGCACCGAGCACCTCGGGAACCGGACGCGCGTGCAGCTCACGCAGTGGTAGACTGCGACTCGGTGGTAGCCGCGAACAGGGAGCGAGGTTTGGTTGCTCTCATCCTTCTCGTCCTCGTGCTCCTCCTGCTCTGCGCCACGATCGCTGGCCGACGACGCCGTGCTCGGCTGCTTGTCCTCGTCGCGCCACATCTGTAGGTGCCGCGACTGGATTTCCTGGCAGATGAGTGTGAAGAACTCGGTCGTGGGACCCAAGCCCGTGCCGACCTCGCCCAGAAACTCGATCTCAATCACCGCTTTCTTGCCGCCGTAGATCGCCAGCAGCTTCATCGCAGACTGCAGCAGACGCGAGCGCGCGACGCGCACTTTCAGGCGCGGGAGCTTTACCATGCGCGAGATGTTCACGAGTGCCGCTGTGCGCGAGCGATTGCCGCCATCACGGGAGCGGCGACGACTGCTAGCGGAGCTCCTCGCAGCGGACACCGGCTCCTCCATCACGGCGCGCTTCCACACGGAGCGACACAGGTACTGGATCGCGCGCGACGAGCCGCAGGAGATCGCGTACGTGAAGTGGTAGCGCGTATCGTAGTCCAGCACGAACGCAAAGTCGTTCACGAGTCGGAAGCACCACGCTGGCAGCGCGTTCGTCACCACGCGCACAGGCTGCTGCAGCACGCGGTTCACCTGCAGGCACAGGTAGTTGTTCGTGAACACGATCTCGATGCGATCGCTGCGCTGGCTCGAGAGCACCAAGTCCCGCACGAGCTTCAACAGCGACAGCAGATCCCACACATCGTCCCACCACTGGTTGTCGAACTGCGGCGCTGTTGGCACGTCAGCTGCTGCGTCAGGCTTCGCGGGGGTGTTGGCGTCGACTGGCACTTCAGCGTCGCTGCTACTGCTGCTTTGCTTGCTGAGTGACGACGCGGAGAGCACGCGGAACGTGATCTCGTGCGGCGAGCTCGACCAGATATGGTTCAGCTCGATGCTGCTGCTGGACGCAACCTCGGCACTGATCTCCGACCCTGGCGTCACTGGACTGCTGCCGCCAAACTTCACAATCGCTTCGAGGATGCTCATGTCCGCGGCCAGCTTCCTGCCTTTGTACAACGCCTGGATCTTCTTCTCCTTCTCTTCATCCTCCCCTTCGCCGTCTTTCTGCTCGTTCTCGTCGTCGTCCGCGTTGCCGCGCCCCGTGAGCTCATCGAGAACCGACGCGCTGCTCCTCGTGCCGAAGAGCTTGTCCGAGATAAACTCCTCCATCGTCTCGATGCGCGCGAGCGGTTCGACGAGCACGACAGTGTCGTGCACGCCTTTCTTGTTGCGCCTGTACAGATGGTTCGGGTCGTGGTGGCCGCTGCGTCGCAGCGCGTGCTTCTTGAACCAGTTGCCTGCCGTCTTGTCCTCTTCCTGGTGCTGCTCCTGTCCGTCACTCGCTGCATCATTCGCTGCACTCGCACTCGCACTTGGCCCTGGTGCTGCCGGTTCTTTCCCATCTTCTTCCTCAATCACGACGCGAACCTTGATGTGCTGCGCTAGCTGCTCCAGATCGTTCGACACGCTGCTGTGTACGCCGCCAGACTGCGAGCCTTGGTACTCGGCCGAGAACGCGTCTTTCTCGGAAGCGATCGCGTCTTGCACGCACTGCACGAGGCACAGCACGAAGTCGTTGCACTTTGGAGGCTCACCATCGAGGAACACGCTGCTGAACGCTCGCTTGCCTTCACCCATCGACAGCACGCGGTTCAGCGCCTTCACGAGCCCGCTGCACGCAATCTCGTGCGCTGTCACCAAGTCGTCGCCTCGCAGCACGACAGCCTGCAGCTTCTGCAGCACCGCGCATATCGAGCGCTCCAGCGCAACATCGTCGTCGCCAGCGTGAACGGCATCAGATACTCCTTTTTTCATGACGCGCTGCAACTCGTCGGCAACCGCTTGGAGCTTCATCACCAGACTCGTGTCTGCGCTTACCTTGCCCAGGTACTCGTCCACAAGCCGCGTCGACGACGCCACCACTTCGTACGTGTCTGGCTGCTTCCTCTGTCGCTCGACTTCGCCTTCTCCGTCGTCAGCCTTGCGTTCATCCTCACCGCCACTGCTGGCATAGAAGCGGATCGCGGTCGCGACGCCGTGGCGCTCAAAGAGATCGATGACGACGTCGCGCGCACTCGCATGCGCCAGCGACGCCTCGATGATCTGCAGCGCCAAGTGCACCGGCAGCAGATCTTTCTCGGTAGGCTGTGCGGCACGACAGCTCGCGCCTTTCGGACGCAGCACGCGCGCGAGGAACGCGGCGAGGCGCGACAACTCGACGTGCTCTCGGGACGTGAACGGCTCCTCCTTCGCGTAGATGATCGAGCAGCTGCGGTAGATCACGCCGAGGCACTCGTAGCGCAAGTCGCTTCGAGATGTCGAGTCGTACACGCGCACGATCGACGGCAGGATCTCGTGCGCGAACGCAAGCACCTGCTCTGGGACGCTCTCCATGGTCTTGAGCTCATCCGGGATCGGCAGCAGCACGATCACGAGCTTGAGCGTGTCGCGCAGCAGCTGGTTGTCGTCCATTGCCGCTTCTTTCGCCAGCAGCGCAGTCACGATCGGCGGCAACTGCACAAAGCGCAGGCGCCACACGAGCTTGGCGCTGTCATTCGAAGACGCAGCTGGCGCGACCTGTTGCTTGCCTAGCAACGACGACGAGAGCACGCACGACATGAACTTGAGGATGCTCGTGTACCCATCCGACGACAGCGACGTGCTCGACGAAACGGATCCGTCCGCGGCGCTGGCGTCGCTGCTTCCGTACGCAGCCAAGTGCCTCACCATCACATCGCACACGTCGGCGCTGGCGATCAGCGACGAGATCTGCGAGCTCTCGGAGAACGACTTGCTCTCGCCCAGCTTCCGCATCGCTTCGCATGCGCTCTGCAGGATGTCGCTGTCGAACGACTGCAGCAAGTTTGTGATCAGCGGGAAGCCCTGGCGCAGTTTACCGCCCAGCGTGACTGGGAAGTTCGTGCACAGATGACACACGATCCGCGCAGCCGAGCGCTGGATCTCGATCGGGAAGAAGTCGACGAACTGCAGAAGCGCGACGAACCCGTTCTCCTGGACCACCGCGTGTCGGTACTCTGCTGCCGCTGCCTGGGACGCCAGCGACTCGGGTTTGCACACAATGCGCTCGAGGATCTGCAGCGCAAGCTCGGCGACGTCCATGTATTCGATCTCCAGGAGCTTCTCGCACAGCGACGGCACGACGCCCTCCGCGATCGCTTTCGGGATCGCGTTCGCCGGGAACAGCTCCAGGATCGACGAGAGCACGCGCGCCGCGAGCAGCAGGATGTCCATTGTGGGCGAGAACCGGATGAGCGAGACGACTGCCGGCACGAACTTGTCGACGCTGAAGCCCGACATCACCAGCACTTCCTCCGACGACAGCGACAGCGTTTCCAGCAGCTCCGAGAGTCCAGACTGCGCACAGCGCATTGGGGTTAGCAACAGCATTCGTTAGCAATGAGATCATCCGTGTCGCACGCAAACACTGTGGCTATCGTGAAAGAGAGAGCTCGTACCATTTGGACGTGTGTTGGCGACTGCGCGCTGATCGCGTCGAGCGTGCGCTGGAACCGCGAGCCGCCAGAGCCTTCGAGCAGCTGTGCGAATGGGAAGAGTCCGCCCATCATCTGCCAGACAACGCGCGTCAGTCCCATTCGAAGCGCACGCGTCAGCGCACCCAGCGATACACAGTCGGCAGCGATTCAGTCAGAGAGCAGTGAGGACGTACCGCTTCGTCGCTGCTTCCATGCAGCTGGCCGAGCAAACCTGCAGAATCGAGCATCACACAAACCGTTAGCATCAGCACACAAATGGAGCCACGAGGACATGCAGCACACACGACATAGTAGCAGCCGCTCCCATCTATCTAGCAGTCACATGCGAACGCACCGCGCAGTGACGGCGGGATGGCGTCTCCGTCCGTGCCAGCGTCCTGTGAGAGCGCCTCGAGCGCCTCGAGCAGTCGCGACGCGTTCGTTCTCGACGCAGACGCCGCCGTTCCTCTCGTTGCTCTCGATGCATCGCTGCCGATGCTGCCGCTCTCGCTGCCGTCGCCATGGTGCTCGATGTCGTCGTCGTGGTGGTCGCGGTCGTCGTCGTCGTCGCCGTCGTCACTGTGCGCGCCGAGGAAGCCGCCGCTGCGACCGCCGCCTGCAGCAGCGAGCGCGTCGCGCGCAGCAAGCACTTCCTGCGCGAACGCCTGGTGCGCGCTGTCGAGGTCGTGCTCGTCAAAGTCGAACGACCGGTTCAGGTCGTCGCTGGCGTCGCTCATGGCTCGTCGTTCGAGAAGCTCTCCCAGCGAGTGCGGACTGCGGTGGCGCGGAGACAGACAGACAGCGGGCTATCTCTCTCTAGCACGCGCACGCGCGTGTGTGTGTGTGTGTGCCTGTGTGTGTGGTGCGCGCTCAAGCACGGGCTCCGCTTCTCTTCTCCCTCGCTGGCGCTCGTCGTCGTCGCGTTGCTGCTCGTGCTCGTGTTCTCTCAATCCTGGAGACAAAAACTTTCTAAACTTTCTAAAGAAATTTAGCATTTCTAAAAAAGGATAAGAGAAGCCCCCGTTCTAACACTGTCGAGAAAGGTAGTCACTTCGGGTGTGGAATCCGATAAAGCGGTATCGATAAACACAGAGAATACTCCTCATTTTGATCGTTGGTCTTTTCTCCCCTTCTAACAGTATGGAGAAAAGTGTGGTGTGGAATCCATACAAAAATACATCACAAACGTTTTCGAGATTATAAAATCCATGTACAGGCGTCCTTCAAAATACCGGTCACTGCGAAAAATAATTTCCTCAAAAAAGCGATCGATTTATGCATAACCATTTTTGTATGGCAGAGAGACCATTTCGATAACAAAGCCAACATGACACCGACGCGTGTGAGACT
>JAADWH010000603.1:0-18065 GCA_023335995.1 Globisporangium nagaii
ATGATCAGTAAAAATGGGCTGCGTCATCTGTCCGGTTTAACCTCAAACTCGGTCAAAAAGCTGCTCTTTCGGGACGTTCGGGATGATGACGCAATCATCAAGCTTTTCAAAACTAGACATACGTAATTCAACAATCGAATTATGATTATCCAGATATCGATTTTGTTGTGATATATCAGCTAAATTTTGGGCCAATCGCCGTCCGAGCTGACACTAACTTGGCGTTTGTATGAAGTAGTTTTATCCAATGAAGACGCTGCGAGGCAGTCTCGGGAGCCGTTTCTGCGAGCTGATTGGCAGCTGGAGCGGGGTAGGTTTGTGAAACTTGCCCTTCCGCTTTCACGCCGCGCGATTGGCCGAGACAACCCTAGGGTTCGCAGACTCCACTACTCACTTGGCTTTTGTATGAAATAGTGGAGCTCGGAATCTCGAGATCTGAGTGCCACTATTTCATACAAACACCAAGTCAGTAGTGGATTCTGCGAACCCTAGCCGGCTCTCGGCCAATTGAAAGCTCCAAAAGTGGCTGCTAGACCTACCCGCGCTACGTCTGCCAATCAGCTCGCAGAAGCGGCTATGGAGTGTAAACGGTGAGCCGTATTTTAACCGTATAAGAAGAGACGGTTCACGACGATGAATTATCGGTTAAGCGAGCATGGACAAAGTCGACACCGTCGACACCAAGAAAGAAGCACGAAGGAGCAGGAAGCGCGAAGGAGCAAGATGACCACCACCTGGAGCAGCATGTGCGGTGCGCTATCGTGCACTCTCGCTGAAGGACGCAGCTGATGACCTGAAGGTCCCGTCAAAATCTCTTGGTAAGAAGATCCGGCAGATTAACGTTCGTGCTACCGCAGTTCCGCCCACTCGCTCACTCGCTCCTCGACAGCATCAGCGCGAGGTCCACAAGCAACTCCACGAGCAGCTCCAGCAGCAGGAGCAGCAGCGCGAGCGCTACGAACAGCTTCAGCAGAGGGCTTAGCAGCAGCTTCAGCAGGTCCAAGAGAAGAGAGACCATGGTGGCGGATTTCCCGCAGCTCTTCGATGAGCTGAAGCCTCCTGCAAAAAACTTGCTGAGCAACATTTTCTAGTGTTGAGCACGATCTGGGGTTCCGACTTTTGCTCCTGGCTCCTCGAGCTCGAGCTTCATGAGATTGCATCACCACTCACATGGCCTTGGACACCAGCTCAACTACATTCCATCTCACAGAGATCAACTGTCACTCTACAGTGAAAGTGCCAGAGCTCGGGAGGCGCACAAAGGCGCATCACCGCGGCGCTGGCGCTGGAGCTGGAGCCAAGTCTGAGCCAGATGCTGAGGCTGGAGCTTGTCCGTTGGAGCCTCAGGCGGACGCCGAGGTGCCAGCTCCCGAACCCGTATTTGAGCTTGTGCTTGAACCTGAGGCTGACGTTGATGCTGATTCGTCAAAGTCGCTCGACGATGACGAAGTCTGGTCTCCGCCTCGCCAGTTCCTCGCTCGACTCGTCAGTGCCTCCATCTACATGAGCGATTTCTCTCTCTTTCTTCGTCAGGTCGACAGTGGATCAGGCACATTGTCCGCCTCGGCATTTTGCTTCACTCAGATCGACTCGGATCGATGCTTGTCGAGGCGCTGTGGCAACGCCCACTGAAGTGTCGGCAAGTGCATGTGTGCGGGCAAACGATTGGTGGTGGCTCGCTCGCCGTCTCCAGCCGCAGCTGCTCCTCTGAGCTAATGCTTCGGCTGCATGTGCTGCAGCTACATGTGCTGCAGCTACATTGCAAGTGCTACATTGCAAGTGCTACTGTCGGTGGAGACTCTTGCCCTCTTGCCCTCTTGCGCTGCCTGGCGGTGCGTGATCTGGACCTGCTCGACTGCGCTGCGCCAGCTCTCCTTCAACTTGGATCGTCGCTGTTTTTCGCTCGCTCCTTTGCGCACATCCGCCACCCGATTCCCATCTACTTCCGCTTTTGCCAGTCAGAATCCGTCCGCGTGGATGGCTGTCCAGAATTTGGACGAAGCAGATCGCCGTGGGACATCGCAGCAATCGCATCGCGCAAGCGAAGCGCGACAACGAGCTGCTGCTGGAGCACAGAGTGTGATGACATGACGCAGAACGAGTCGCTGCATCACATCCCGAGCACGAACAATTCATTCCAACGTGCTGATTGCTTGCATCCCAAGGCATTATGTCGTGCGGTGAACGCAACCTACTGTGGCTCAGCTTCGCTGCTGCTTGGCGAGGTGGTGGCTCGCACGCACACCTGCAGCAGCGTAGAGGGCACGCCATCGCATGTCGACGCGTAGTTGCGCGCGAGAGACTGCAGCTGACCGACAGTCAGTTCGCCACTTCTACCTACGATACTCTCGACTGCAGCGCTCACAGCAGCCGCATACACTTTGTGCGCCACTTCGCTGAGGAAGTCGGCTGTGTGCACAGGTTTTGCATCGGACGCGCTCGACTCCTCCGCGTGCTCCTCTTGCTCTCCGCCACGGCTTGCTGCTGCTTCGCTCACCACTACGCGTGCATCGCCATCCGCATTCGCTTCAGCTGGGCTGATCCGTCGGCGAGCGTAGCTGGCAAGCTCCGCCAGGAACTCTCTCGCTTCGCAGCGAGCCGTGTGGTGCTTCCTTGCTCGGATCGCGAGCTCCCGCAGCGAGCGTAAGCAGTGAATGTGCTTGCGAGCGAAGATGCGCGACTTCTCGCGGAGTAGGATCTGCTCCCGTCGCGCTTTTTCGCGCTTGACGTCCACGCGAGGGGAGAGAGCGGTGTATCCGTCCACGGCAGGCTCGCACGCTGCCTCGGCGGGGAGCGCTCCTCCGGGGGAGTCGTCGTCGCGACCACTTGTCGCTTCGCCAGCGCTCGCAGCCTCTGCAGCAGTCTCTTGCTGTGCTGGTGCGCTACGATCCGCATCGGAGAGCGAAGCAGCTTGCTCTTCGACATCGGCGCTGCGAGGACCTTGCGTCGCGGTGTGCGCGCGCGCCTCTTCCTCGCTCGCGAGAGCATCAGCTGGAGCATTTGGATCATTCGCATCCTTCACGGTCACTGCAACCCGCTGGGCTCCCTCTTGCATCCACTGATCGGCGCTCGTTTCCGCCAGATTTCGAATGGAGAAGACAGGTTCGCCCTCGTGTTTGTGTGCGTCGCAGTGCACTGGTACAAGCGAGGGAGTCGCAGACGGATCCGAGGCAACGAAGGTACTTGCATCTGAGTCTTCCGCCAGTGAGCGCGGAGCGATTGCCTCGAGCGTCTCAGCGCGAGCGTTCACGTCCGATTCGGACGAGACATGACAGCCCACCGCATCTCCCAAGGTGTCGCTCTCGCCTGCTGAAGCTGGCGGTACAGGCGAATCTCCAGTGGTGAAGTCGTTGCTCTCTGCTGCGCACGCAACCGATGGCGATTCGATCTCTCTCGGAGACGCTTTTGCAGAAGCGCTTTTCAGCTTCTCGGATGCTCTTCTCGAAGCCGGAGAAGACGTCGGCGGAGAGGATGGAGCCATCGGCTGTGCCAATGCACCAGCAGCAGGCTCCGGCTTTTGCTCTTCTTGCTCGCTGTTCCGCTGCGTTCGCTTCTTCTTCGAAGGAGACCGACGAAGCTTGGCTGTCGCAGTCGCTGCTCCCTTTGCCTCCTCCTCCTGCAATCGCAGATACTCTACTTGCTGGAGCTTTGCCAAGGCGTCTGCGGCTTGCGGGTACACACTCAAAACCGCCTCGAAGAGCTTGCGTGCTTCCGCGAACTCTCCAGTGGCGCCAAGCACCTCGCCGAGCTTGAACCGAGCGTACGGGTCGTCTGGGTTCAGCTTGAGCGCAGCTCTGAACGCCTTGATGCTCGACGACAGCTCCTGCGCAGCCTCGTACGCGCACGCCAGATTGATCCGGAGCCGGAATTCGACTTCTTCGTTGATCTCCATCGACAATGACAAGAGATACAGCTCGATGGCTCGCTGCCAGTCGCCCTTCGTGTGCAACCGCACGGCTGCTTTTGTCACCATCTTCAGCTTCTGTGTCGGTTCCAGGTTTGCGTGGTTCTGGGGAAGCGATCTCCACCACCACTCAAAGCCGCTGACAGAGTTGATGCACTCTGGGTTCCACGAGTACTTCTCGGAGAGCTTTTTCGGTGAATCGCCTCTCGGACTCTTGGGTGGAGAGCCGTCCAGCGGATCCAGCGACCGGAGCGTGTGCGACTGCGCGTCCGAGTCATCGATGCTTCCCTCTGCGTCCAGCGCTGCCAACTGGAAATGGTTCGGTCGGCCAAAGTCTCTCGCGTTTGGTGTTCGACAGCGACGCTGCTTGTCCCCTTCCACCGCGGCAAGCTTCGGCGTGCTGAATATCCGTGAGCGGCGGCTCTGCTCGAGCGGCGACGTTGGCGGTCGAGTCATCGGAAGCCGCATGTGGGGTGCGTAGGGCGACGGCGCCTCCATGTACAGCGACGACATCGTCGTGGTCGGCGAATGAAGCGCGCGAGTCGGGCTGCGACTACCGGCTTTCGGACTTCCCAGAGATGGGAGCGTGTGGGATCGACGGTGAGGCGACAGTCCCGAGTCCTCGCGTCTGCGATCGTCGTCGTTGATCGCAAAGCACTCCTCTTGCCTCGCACCGTCTCTCGATGCAAACAGACTCCTCGGACTATCAAGCTGAATCGGCGACGTGATCGGCATTCTCTCCGAGAAGAACCCCAGCAGCTGGGTCACGAGATCGCAGATCACGTCGCTGTCGCTGTGGCGCTTTTGGAGAGTGTAGATGAACATGTTGGGCTGCCAGTGCTGTCCTTGCGCTGCGACTTGACAGGCTCGCACGACTGCATCCGCATCGTCTTCGGCTAGCAGCACGAGGAGCTGCAAGCACAGGATCTGCACACCAGCGATCGAAACATGATGAGAACGCAGTTGAGTTTCACCGCAAGGAGAGGAGCGTGAAGAAAGCAACGCGGGTGATCAGCAGCTCTCGTACGCGCTTCTGTTCTTCGGTGTACTGCGTCAGGAATCGAAACACGCAGCCAGCGAAGCCTGCGTCGAAACGAAGTGGCGCACATTAATCAGCTCGCTGATAGCGACGCCAACACCAACAGGCATAGATCTCGGCATGGCGTGTGCTTCCTTACCCGAGCGGTTCGCAGTCGTGCGGAGCGCGTTGCATTCCAGCAAGTCCAGCGCTTCCGACATCAGGTTCTCCTGCTCGACAAACAGCAAGCAGCTCAGTCAGTTCTGCCGTGCGCACGAGAGCGCGACCCCTTCAAGCGACGATACAGAGCGCACAATCTGAGCCTCAGGACACCGATCGACCGATGCGGCAAACATCAGCGCGGCGATGGGCTCGGCGGACTGCGTCGAGAACTCGGACTCGGAGTGGAGCGGCGGCACGCATCGCAGCCGCTCCAGCACGGTTTCCTGGTGCTTCTTGATGAGCGCTTTCGCTGGGGGTTTTCACGAGCATGCGTCATTGGTGCGTGTTTACTCCCATCTCACATAACGAAAGGGGCGAACGCGATGCAAGCACGCACCTTGCCTGGACCAGGGCGACGTGATCATGCGGTTCTTCTGGAAGTAGGCGTTCATCCAAATGCTGTTGCGTTCGAGCAGCGTGTGCTCAACGCTGAAGGTCGCATGCATGCGCGCGTAGTGGCCGAGCCACTTGTGGTTCGCCGCCACGAGCGCGCCGAACGCGCCTTCGTCCTCGTGCTCGAACTCGTGCTCGAGCGAGAGGTCGAGCTGCAGCTGCTGCGCCGCGAACTCGGCCATCGTGCGTCGCTCGCGCTCTGCGTCGCTCGCGCTCGTGCTCGTGGCGCCTCGTTCCGCTTGTGGCGTCTGCTGCCGCAGTCGTTTCCGCCTATTTGTGGTGTGGCGCGGCGTTTCGCGGTTGAAGTGACGCCATTTCAGTATGGCATTCTGTGCTGGAGCGATTTGATTCGGCGGATGTAGGTGGACGCAAAAAGATGACAAGCGAGGAGTGTCCGCGGCTGCCCACTATCCGAGTGGACGTCAGCTTGTCGAGCCTCTTCAAACATGCATCGAGGCTCGACAGACGGAGGCATTTTCCCCAGCGGACAGCAGTGGATACCGTCCGCTTGTCTACTTTTGGCCTCTCTAGCCAAGATAAACAGGACCGCAGAGATCTACCAGAGCGACGCACTCTTGCGTCCTCTATGAGGATGTCGCTGCAATGTTGTGACGACCTCCCTTTGCGCTCGAAAGCGCCCCATTGGCTGGGAAGCAGCAGGCAGAATCGCCATACTGCACGCCAGCTCTGCTGAAGCGCGAGCGATTGCGCTGCTGCTTGTGCGCGTGTGTTGTCGCGTGAGGAGAAACGGCAAAGGGAGACAGCGAGCGAGCGAGGGAGCAGCGCAGCAGGAAGATCGTCCCGCCAAGCAGACGCGCGTCGCATCGAACAGGTACGCTGCGCACACCCGCACGCGCTGCTGCGCCGCATAGAGCGAGCGGATCGCGTGAACCTCTGCGTGCGCATGTGCGCTCGCCGTGTCTGTCGTTTGGGACAAGCGAGCGAGCGAGCCCCAAGAGGAGGGGGGACTTTTTTTCGGAACTCGCTCTCTTGCTCTCTCTTGCGTCATGGCGTGTGTACATGTCTGTCTGTCTACGAGGGAAGGCGGCGTGGACAGCGTGGAGCTAACGCTGTATGTGTGGGTGGGTCTGCATTGCGCATATGCAACCGACTTGTTTGTTTGTAGCAAGCAAGCAGCAGCGAGACTCGGTGGAGCAGACGGACGAGTAAGAGTCGCCGTCGCCATCGCCAAGAAGGAGCGAAACAAGCAACCGCTGCGAGATCTCGAGCGCAGTTGCGTAATTGGCTCGCCGATATACCTACCGACCGCCGTTGAGCACACAGGAACACCCGACTCACTCGCGCGTGTTGAAGATGTCGATGGAGAGCGCCTCTGTGTCGAGCTCACTGCCGCCAGCATCGGCAGTCGCTGATACTTCAGCGGACGCGGCAGCGACGACGCCCGACCTGTCGTCGCAAGGGCGAGATCTGCTGCTCGGCGCGCTCACGTCCTCGTCCTCATCGACTGACGATGCGCCGCCTTCTGCCGCGAGCAACGGTGCGATCGTGCCGCCGCCGCCGCCGTCCACTGGCGCGTCATTCGCTGGTGCCGAGACGACTGCAGCGTCCTCTGCGCGCTCGTCGTCGTTCAACAATGGCGGCGCGGCGAATACGGACGACTTCCTCTTCGACTCGGCTGCATCGACGCCAGGCGTGTCGCACGAGGTGCACTGGGAGGGCTACGTCCGCAAGAAAGGGGACTGGCTGCCGCGCTGGGAAGAGCGCTACCTCGTGCTGGATGGCGCCGCGCTGACGTACTACAACACGAAGGAGGAGGCGCGCAGCGCGCGCAACCTGCGCGGGCGAATGATCATCTCGAAGGTGCGTCCGGAGAACTACGGCAAGGCGCACGGGTTCCTGATCGAGACGAAAGGGCACAAGCACTTTCACCTGTGCTGCTCGACGGAGCTGGAGAAGGACATGTGGGTCGAGATGATGCAAGCGGCGATCGACGAAGGCGTGAAGCACTCGCTGAACGGCTCGACGGTGGACCCGGAGACGCTGCCGATCCAGAACTCGCCCACGCAGGTGGACCTGCGCAGCTTCTACTACGCGTTCCGCCAACTGCTGATCTCCCACTCGTCATCACCGCAGTTCTTCCCGAAGCTCTCGCGCGACGTAGTGCTGACGTCGAACTACGCGCCGACGGTGCCCTTCTGGGGGGAATACCACGGACTCGACGGCGTGCTGCACTTCTTCTCGATCATGTACGAGACCGTCGAGTTCACTGCGTTCTTCGTGACCGACATTGCGCAGGCGAAGGAAGGCTGCACCGCCGTCGTCGCCGGCCGCGAGACGATGAAGAACCGAGACAACGGACGCAAGTTCACGCAGCAGTGGCAGCACACGATCGAGTTTGCGCCAGACGGGCGCGTCAAGAGCCTCACGATCCACGCAGACCCTGTCGCGGCGTCGGCGGTATTCGGCTGCAATGCGACGTCGAGCTTGTCGTTGCCCATGGCTGCAGTCGTCGGAAACTCGAGCCAGGACAACCCGGCCGGCGCGCTGCACGTGGTGGTGTTCCGCGGCGAGCAGATTTCGAGCTATGGCGGCGTCCCGCCAGGAGACGACTCGGACGCAGATAGCGCGAGCGGTCACACGCCGCTGCCTCAGCGCCGAGTGTTTCTGGGGCTGCGACTCATCACAGACGGCAAGACGAACGTGTACGCGCCGAGCTCGTCATCGAGCTGTCTTGCGCGAACCCGTACCTGCGAGCCGGACGAGGTGCCAGACCCGAAGTGGAACTCCCAGCACGAGCTCCCGTTCAAGGGGTCGTCGCGAGGCAAGCCGTGCTTCATGCTGATCGAGGCGTGGGAGATCAAGGAGAAGCTTCACGAAGACGACCCCGACGTCGAGGAAGTCATCGGTGTCGCAAAGGTGAACTTGGCGCCGTTCCTGGCGCTCGCGAGTACGTCTCGGACGG
Source organism: Globisporangium nagaii (assembly GCA_023335995.1). Classification (NCBI taxonomy): domain Eukaryota; phylum Oomycota; class Peronosporomycetes; order Pythiales; family Pythiaceae; genus Globisporangium; species Globisporangium nagaii. The sequence continues at coordinate 8,461 of JAADWH010000603.1, forward strand.
TGCGAGAGAGCGTCCTCCACACGGACATCGCTCGCGGCGCAGTGCCGCAGTGGTACACGCTACTGTCAGCGAACGAGACGAAGTTCTCGTGCGGCCGTGTCCAGCTGAGCATCAGCTTCGAGGCTCACAAGAGCGCTTCGAATGGCTCCCAGTCCGGCGCGTTCGAGAATGGCATCTCGCCTGGCTTCGATTCGAACGCGCCAACGCCTCAGATCCGGCCGGCTGGGATCGTGCAGTCGATGAGCCAACGCGTTGCCTTGGCGAAGGGGCATTCGTTCCGGGACACTAAGCGCGACAACCACCAGTTCCGCGTCGGCAACACGAACTTTGACGTGCCGAAGCGCTACCAGATGATCAAGGCAGTCGGCCAAGGCGCGTACGGGTGTGTGATTGCGGCGAGCGACATGGAGACCGGGCAAGCGATTGCTATCAAGAACATCCCGAATGCATTCAACGACCTGATCGACGCGAAGCGAATCCTTCGCGAGATCCGTCTGATGCGGCACCTGAACCACCCGAACCTGGTGAACCTGGTGGACCTCATCCGCCCGCCTTCGCTCCACGAGTTCAACGACGTGTACATCGTTACGGATCTGATGGAGACCGACTTGCACCGCGTGATCCACTCGAACCAGTCGATCACGGACGACCACGTGCAGTACTTCCTGTACCAGATGCTGGTGTCGATCCACTACGTGCACTCTGCCCAAGTCCTCCACCGCGATCTGAAGCCATCAAACATCCTGGTCAACTCGGACTGCGATCTGAAGCTGTGCGACTTTGGGCTCGCGCGTGGCGTTCACGGGCTCGACTCGGGTCTGACAGAGTACGTCGTGACGCGATGGTACCGTGCTCCGGAGCTCCTGTTGTCGTCCAAGTACGACAAGCAGATGGACGTGTGGGCGATTGGGTGCATTCTCGCGGAGATGCTCGGTCGCCGCCCGCTGTTTCCGGGCCACGACTACTTGCACCAGCTGAAGATCATCATGGACGTGATTGGCTCGCCGTCCGAAGACTCGCTCGACTTCATCACGAACCCGAAAGCCAAGCGATTCATTCTGAGGCAGCCGAAGAAGCCGCGAGTCCCGCTCTCGTCGGTGTACCCTCGCGCGACGCCGCAGTGCTTGGACCTCCTCGAGAAGATGCTGGTGTTCGACCCGCGAAAGCGCATCACGATCGCCGAGGCGCTGGAGCACCCGTATCTGAGTCTGGTTCGAGACAAGTCCGTGGAGCGCACGTGTCCGACTCCGTTCGACTTCGATTTCGAGAACGCGGATCTGACGAAGCCGAAGCTGCAGGAGCTGATCTTCGAAGACGTGTGCATATTCCACCCGGACGCAAGGATACCTGATTCAGCGCCGACGTCCCAAGGCATGGGCAATCGGTCTGGCAGCAGCACGAACATTCGTACTCCGCCCGCGTCTGCTGCAGGAAGCGCAAGTGTGCCAAGCGCTCCAGCTCCAAACTCGGTTCCGATGGCAGAACCTGTCCCAAGTGGCGCGGCTGGCGCGCAGCACTCGCAAGTGAACGGGAAGCCTCCACGACCAGCACCGGTGGTGCTGTTACCCCCAGCAGCGCTCGCCGAAGCCAAAGCCGCAACGCCCGAGCGCGTGAGTACGAGTGGCGCTGGTGAGACGGAAGTCGTGAGAGACGTCGCGATCGACATTCGGGATTCCAACGTCGAGCAGGACTTTGCGGCTGCGGCTGCGTCGGCCGAGATGTCGGAGGATTCTCTGGACACGATCGCGTCGACGAGCATCCACAATGTAACACTAACAGAGTCGTCTTCTGACGCCAACGGCACGGAGATCGACTTGTCCACGACCCCGCACAAGCTGTCGCAGCCGAAGAACGCGCTGACGCCATCCTCGGTTGTGTAAGGCTGCGCGTGCGAAGTCTTCGCTCCCAGCCCACGGAGCTGCGCACCTTTCTCGGCCGCTCATGGCTGGCGCCGACCGGAACGAGAGCAATCCCCCCAACCTATGCGCAAGCATAGCGAGTCGCCTTCTCCAGTCCGCTGCACGCGACCTCGTGACAACGAAGAAGAAACAAGACAAGCGCGATGGCAGGCAGATGAATACACAAGCAAGGTACGGAATGAAGAAAGAGCCAAGCTGACAACTGACGATAGCTTTTATGTAAACGAAAACAAAGAAGCACAAGGAGAAAGCCACACAGCGTGTCGACGCCTGCCTGCCTGTCTGTCTATCGCACCATGCGCACCACGAGCTCCTGCCGAATCACCTGCGCGTACAAACTCAGCAGCGGCGAGCTGCTCGGGAACCGGCGCAAGCCCTGCATGAGCACGATCTCGTCTCGGATCTTGCTCTCGGACTGGCTCAGCAACACCTGCGGGTGGCGGTGGTACACCTGCAGGAAGTCGTTGTCTCGCATCGCAGTGGCCAGTGCGAGCGAGTCCATCCACGCGGCGAGGAACACGTCTCGCCAGCTGATCGTCGCTGCTGCGTGCTGCCGCAGCGTCGACGGTGGGTCTGTGCGCTGACGCGTTGTGCTTTGCTGCTGGCTGACAGGCGACAGCAGCCCCGCTGCAGCAGTAGACGCATGCGACGCGGATGAGATCTTGTTGACTGCGATGCCGAAGTTCCGCGCCACGTGGGTCGCCCAGTGCGGCGAGCGACTGATCTCGGTGTGGAGCTCGCGGTTCGCGCAGCTCAGGCGCGCGAGGCTCGGCGCGTCGAGGAACTGGCAGATTTCGAGCTCCACAACGATCAGCGGCAGCGCGAAGAGCTCCGACATGGCGAGGAGGAGAGTGCGACGGAGGCGTCCTGGTGGGCTCGACGCGGTGTGACTGTGTTGCGCAGTGGTGGAGCATGCGGACAAGAGGTGAAGATGGCGCTGCACCTCTCCCTTGAGCCAGATGCCGCCTGCCTCCTCTGCCATTCAGCTCGGCGGCGGGTGTCAAGTTGGGAAAGCCACATGCCATTCAGCTCCATATCTATTTTGGAGAATCGCGACAGCAGATGGATGGTTCTGATTCACTCTGGCAGGCGCATGCTGCTGTCTCCATCCGACACATTCGCTCATGCAGGCGTCGTCAGCAGTGCGTCTGTCAATCGCGTGCATTTATTAGTGGGTATAGGGATGACCGATCGACTCTCTGGCTGCCTGCCTGGTGGCTCGGCGCGTGCTGCGCTCGCGTGTGCCGCTCTCCTCCGAGCCGCCGCGGGTCTGCCAGCTACTCTCTCCTGTCGTCCTAGGCGTGCGGGTTGCGCAGCACGAGGATGACCGAGTCGCCGCGCAGGAACATCTTGCTCACGAAGCGGTCTTTGTTCACGGGCTTGGCGCCTTTCTTGCCCGACTTTGGCGCCTCTGTCCACATCTCCTTCACGTTCTCCAGCACCCTGCGTACACGCAGATAGGCACACACACACACAGCCGCACACACACACACAGCCGCACACACACACACACATATGAGTACAACAAACCAGCAAGCTCATGACCCATCGTCGTCCGCTCCGTACAGCTCCGTACATGTTGCAGTGGCGGTCGAAAGCCTTAACGCGCGCGAGCAGCTTGTGGTTGTTGCGCACATTTATCAGCACCTGCGAGTTGTTCTTCACGCTGTGCATGAGCACCGACAGCGGTCCCTTCTGGAACTCCTCCTCGTCCTCCTGGACGCGCTTGAATTCCGGGTTCGCACTGCTGCTCGCACACACAAAACGCACGACGAGGAAGCAGTCATGAAGAGACACAAAGAGACACACGGGAGTCGTCAGCAGCTGCAGCATGACGGCCACGCGCATCGAGCGCCACGAGACGCGCGCACAGGCAGGGGAGGGCGGCACGTACGATGCCATGTCTGCTTGCTCTCTGCTGCTGTATCTGTCTGCGATGGATTGGATTGGACTGAAGAGGCTGGGAGGGAAAGCAGCCACAACCGTCCAGTTTTGACTTGCACTTGGAATGGGAAGATTTGGGTTTTGAAGAGGTTACAAGAGTTACGCTTCCATTCCGGAGCTGATAGCGATGGCGCGCGGAGCAGCAGCAAAGGACGCGCCGGCGCTGCCAGTGGCGTCCGCAGCCGCCGACTCTGCTGCTGCTGCTGGTATGGGCTCTGGTGCGAGCAATAGCTCCGCGTCATCTGCTGCTGCCAGCGACAGCGAGAACGGCACCATTGCTGCAGAGGCTGCTGCTGCTGCTGCTGAGAGCGCTGGCGAGCGAGACGAGCTCCGCGAGCAGCTCCTGCTGGAGGTGCAGCAACTGCGCGCCGCCGCCACGCGTCAGCGGAGAGCGCGCTCGCCAGCAGCAGCGAATGCGCCGCCATCCGCAGCAGTAGCAGCGCTCGGCAAACCGCCGCTCGCCAAGACACGAGCGCCACCAGTCCCGAGAACGAGGAAGAAGCCCGTGACGACGCGCCGCGGCCGCGACACCCCGGGTGTCGAGTGGGACCGCGCGCTCTTCCACTTTGCCAGCTGCGTGCGGCTGGAGCTCGAGGAGCTCAACGTCGAGTTCGTCGCGGACGTGCGTGTGCCTCTATCCGTGCTGCCATCGCTGCGATAGATGAGTTGTTCGCTGCTTGTTGCTGGCTGCTGACTGACGACTGGCAATGACGATGGCTCGTGCTGCTGCGTGTTGTGACAGGGGTGCATATCGTTTGCAGCGTTCAAGCAGCTCTGGACGCGGCGGCGCATGAGCGCGGCGTTCCACGTCGAGTTCTGGGAGAGCACGCCGTCGAGCACGCACCAGACGATTTTGCAAATGGCGCTCGGTACTGTCGGCCGCTCTCTAGTGCATCGCTGACTACTGATGTACGACACGTGCTAACCAACCACTGTGTGATACGCAACAGACCTGCTCGTGCGCTGCGTGGAAGCGCGCAGTCCGTTTGAGAGCCAACAGTCCGTCGCGGCGCTCTTCGGCTGCGTGTTCGCGCTCTTCAGCGCCTACTCCGTGCAACTTGGCGCGCCGAAGCACAAGATCGACGTGGACCCGCGGTCGTGGACGGCGCTCATGGCGATCGAGAACGCCGCGAGCACAGGGTCGCTGGGCTCGCTGCTCTTCCCGCAGGCGGCGAAGGAGGTGCTCGCGATGCTCACGGCGCTGACGCTCAAGGAGAATGTGTTCCTCAAGTGTCTGCGCGGCTTTGGCCACCAGTTCCGAGCCAAGTCGGATCGAGGAGCAGCAGCGGCGAAGACGTCGGTGCTGGGCGAAGGCGGGTTCGCGGCGAGCGACCTCGAGACGCTGGTATGTGCCTTCCTTTATATGCTGGCGTGTGATGCAATGGGTGCGAAGAGCTTCGTCCGACTGACGTGTCATGCCACTCCATGCGTTCTCTGTGCAGCTGAAAGAAGAGCAAGTCGCCCAGCTGGACAGCCTCAGCAAGCAGTACAGCGAGTCAGTCGCGCTCATGAACGCCACTGGCGCGTCTGGATCAGCGCCGTCGTCGCTCAAGCCAAGAGCCAGCAACGGGAGACTCGGCGCCAAGCACGCGCCAGTCTCGGAGCTCAGTCAGAGCCACGAGAAGAGCCGCGCGGAGCTGCTCGCGCGATTGCGTTCGTACCTGGATCTGAAAGCCAGCTCCGTCGCCAGTCGTGTGCGGCTCTTGCAGCAGCGGCAGGACGACGAAGAAGAGGAGCGGCAGTCGCTGCGGCTCGAGTCGAAACACTCGGAACGCGCCGAGTCGGAGGCGGAGAGCGAGCAGGAAGATTTGCACTTCGAGTACGAGGACGAGTCTATACTCGCTCAGCTGCAGTCAAGCGTCGAGATCCAGTCCGGTGCCAGCGCCACTGCACGACTCGGGACTCAAGCGGAGCAGGCAGTCGCGCAGGAGCAGGCAGCTAGAGAGAAGGCTGTACCCAGATCGCGAGAAAAGAGCGCTCGAGCTCAGTCGCCGTCGTTCCGCCTTGGCTCAGCGTCCGTTGCGTCCAGCGAGAGTGACCCTCTCGCACTGCTCGAGGCAGAGCTCAGGCATGACGTGTACAGCGTCCCGCTGCCACCACTACGAAAGCTCGCATCTGTACGAGTAGTCGATCGGGCTCAAGCAGCGCCAGCACCGCCAGAGAGAGGAGCACCGACGCGCAAGCGACGAAGACGATCGTTTGCGAGTGCTGGCTCGGCATCCGCGTTTGGCGGCTCGGAGGCGGCGAGCGATGGGCTCTCGGAGCTCCAAGCGGAGCTGAACGCCGCGCCATTCGGCCATAAAACAATGACTCCCACCGCTGTCCAGCTGTCGAGAGGTCGCGGAGAGCACGCGAGGGAAACAGAGTCGCCGCTCAGTGACAACGGCAGCAGCAGCAGCAGCGGGTATTCGGAGGAGAGCGACGGCGGACTCGCAGAGCTCGAAGCGGAGCTGGAGGCTGAGGTTGGAGCGGAGAAACCAGTCGCAGCAGTCGCCACTGAGAGCGACGACGGACTCGCAGCATTGCAGGCAGAGCTGGAGCTGTCGGCTGCGATGCCAGCGTCTGCTTCTGCTACCGAGCCGAAAGCAACGAGAACTAGAGCCGCCACAACAAGGAAGGCTGCCATCACCAGGGCTAAAGCGCAGCCTGTTGCTAGAGCGGCACCGCCGCCGCCGCCAGGGGGCATTGCCACGAGCCGCAGAGGCGCCACGAACGTCATCGACGTGATCTCCTCTATCGCAAGCGAGAGTGACGACGGGCTCGCGGATCTCCAGGCTGAGCTCGAGCTCTCTGCACGAGATCCGTCTCCTCCAGCAGCGACAGCAGCGATGACGAGGACAGCACGCAATGTAAAGTCAAAGACTGCCACTTCTCCTGCTGCAGGCATCGCTCCTCGCGGCACTGTCACGAGACGCATGCGAGCAATCTCGATCGCTACAGAGAGCGACGACGGCGCTCTGGCCGAGCTGCAAGCAGAACTGGAGCGCACGGTTGAGAACGCGGAACCAGCTGCTCCTGCATCACCTGCGAAGCCAGCGAGAGCGACTCGAGGTGGCGCGAAACGAAAACGAGCGGCTCCTGCCACATCAGCAGTAGTTGTGGAGGTGAGCGATGATGGCGAAGACAATGGTGGTGAAGCTGCGCTGAAACAGTCTTCAGGCGCTGCAAACGCCACAACGAAGCCTGCTAGCGCTGCCCGAGGGAAAGCTCCGAGCAAGAAACACCAGGAGCAGCAGCAACAAGCGTCTGCGACTGCGATAGAGGAGCGCGAGCCTCGTGGGATCGCGTCGAAGCGACAAAGAAAAATCTCCGACGCGGTGTCCACCGCTACGACAGAGACGGATGACGACGGAGGCTTGGCAGAGCTGCAGGCGGAGCTGGAGCGCTCTATGGCGGCTGAAACTCCGGAAACTGTCGCAGCGTCAGCGATGTTGCCATTGCCGCAGAAGAAAGCAAAGGCATCCAGAAGAGCTGGCACTGCACAGGGTGCTGCGGATCAGAAGGTTCCAAGCACTCGGCAGTCGGCGAGGAAGCGTCCGCTGGAGAGTGAGGATGGGTCTGTAAGCGCTCCGACGACGACGAACAGGTCGGTGAGAGCTACTCGTGCGCGTTCGTCTATGAACCAAGGAGGTAAACCAGAGGTAGAGAACGCGGTTGTGGCTGCTCGCAGAGCTGCTGAGAAGAAACCGGCGGTTCTGGGCAAACCCCCGACTGGGAAAGCTACGAGGACATCGGCGGCGAAAAAGCCTGTTGCGACCAAGAAGAGCAAGCGAGGAGAAGAGCAGCAAACGAGCAAGTCGTCTTGGATCTCAAAACTAGCGAGCGACTCAGTTGCAGCTCCTTCCACCGCGCTAGCAGCAGCAGCAGCAGCAGTTACGAGTGCAGCAAAGGAGGCGAAGAGCAAACCCGTCTCAACGACGCGCCAACGACGAGCCACGGCACAGCCGTCGCCAGCACCAGCAACTGACACGTTTGCATCGAGTCGGTCGAGTGTCGCTACGTCTGACGAGAGCGACGACGGACTCGGCGAGCTGGAAGCAGAGCTCCAGGCATCCGTCGCCACAGACACTTTGTAGTATTTCTGACCTCTCGGTCGGTTTCAATCCCAGCAACAACTATGTCCAGGCGAGGCGAGGCGCGCTGAGTTCGTCAGAGCAGCAGAGCTGAGAGCAGCAGAGAGTAGCAGAGCGACAAGCCCTGTTGTGAGCGTCTTCCGTGTGAATGGGGAACCTCAAACGTGCTGCTGCTCATGGCACGAAGAGCGAGCCTGAGCCTGCGTCTGGCGATGAAGAGCTGGAAGCGGATGGCGGCTGGTGGCGTGTGCTGCTGCTGCGGGCGTTGGTGCAGGGCGATCTCCCAGGTGCAACCGACTGATAGCACGCTGGATGAAGGACTGGTGTATAAAGTATCATTGAGCTGTGGCTTCGCGGTCTCATTATGCTGTCTTGTGCTTGTAAAAGTGGTGGAGAAAGTGGTGCTGGGTCACATCGAGGCGCTCTCGGTGCCATTCACGAACGCCATGCCACCCTGGAAGCTCCAGTGGGAGTCCATCCACTGGTGCGTGCGTCAGTCTCTCTCTCAGTCACCACATATTCTCGTGACATCAGGATTCCTGGCTCACTATCGATGCTACCGTCTCGTCCAGGTGGCTGCTCAAAGACGCGACGCCGCTGTGCGTTGCGAGCATGTACTCGCATCCAGAGCTCGTCAAGTGGCTGCTGCTCAACGGCGCCGATCGCGCCACGCCGTGCTACTTGAAGCAAACAGCCCTGGACTTCGTTGGCGAGTGCTGCGAACACGCGTCGACTGGCACTTCAGCCCCCCAAGCAAACGCAGTTGCGAGCGCGAGCGCCGCATGCCGCAAGCTGCTGCAGGAAGCGCCATCGCTGCCATACCCTCCAGGCGAGAACGTCACGCTCTCCAGCACGTTCTCGTCCGAAGTGGTGTTCGTGAGATCGCCTGCCGTCACGCCCATCGCTGCCACCAGAGGCAGCAGCAGCAGCAGCCCAGGCTCCTCGTCGTCAGCAAGCCGCAAGGTCGCAACGCCAGCGATGACGCTGCAGCAGAAGATCTTCAAGTGCATCGTGCACATCGCGTGGCAGACGCCGCTGTCCAACGGCGCGATCATCGACAAGTACGAAGTGCGCTACCGCATCCTCGCGGCTGAAGACGGCGACGAGTCGGGCTCCGGAGCGACGGAGGGCTGGCGCCTCGAGCGCGCGACGCACAATCGCAAGACTCGGGAGCAGAAGGTGCTGCTCGCGGGGCTCCAGTTCGACGCGCTCTACGAGTTCACGCTCCGGTCCTGGAACGCCGCGGGCAAGGGCGAGTGGGGAAGGAGCTACAAGTTCAGGACGCGCGAGTCGCCCGAGCTCGCAGCAGCCGCGACGTCGCTCTAAACACACCGCTCGAGCAGACAGACTTAGGTCAAACACGGATCTCTCTATGTCAAGTGCACACGAACGCAGTCTAGCAATCAGTTTGTGGCTTTGGTCGCGCGCTGCTTCGCGTCGCCCTTGCGGCTCCAGCTGGCGTCGCTGATGCTCGCAAAGTGCGGCGAGAAGCAGAAGAGTGCAGCGCTGATGCTCGCCAGGAGCGCGGCTCCGTGCGCGGGGCCGTCGACCGAAACCATGTACGTCCAGCCCGACAGAACTGATTGCGTCCAAGTGCAGCGCGATAGAGGAGACAGAGACAGAGACAGAGACAGAGACAGAGACAGAGACAGAGACAGAGACAGAGACA